>PNEQ01001542.1:12761-54368 GCA_003012365.1 Medauroidea extradentata | reverse complement strand
GTAATATTTGCGTGCCCTGTGGTGTGTGCCTGCACTACGGGACTCTTTCCCAGATGGGCGCATGAATATCTGTTCCGGCAGGTACGCGTGCTCTCATAGAAGAGCAGTGGATCTCAAGATGGCGTCGCGGTAAGTTTAAGTAACGCGGCAAGCACTGATATGTCTCTCTGTAAGAAAGTTAACCTTCAATACGTAACAATCGGCATCAAATGCGTAAATTTAAGCGTCAGAGGAAGCGTATTAGAAATGATGTCAAGGAATCAGTAATTTGTATGTGTAAAGAAGTAATTTAATCACCACTCTCCCTGAGGGGTGCTTGCAAGTATAGTCGCCATTTTTGCATGTGGTAATTGTGCTGGACAATTCAACTGTTCAGCGGGTTTTTTCCAGGGTCCCCCATTTCCCCCGCTACTTTATTCCAGCGCTGCTCCATACTCAAACCATGTCACCCCTCACCAGCAAGGTCTTGGTGTCAAGGGCTGACGAAAATATCTTCTCTAACTCACACATTTATTATTATTTTTCCTACAAGGTAGTGTTAGTTTTGTAGACATTACTTGTGATAAATGTTTCTTTAGGAAGATAATATTTTGCTATACTCTGTCCACTAACACCCACCTGTTCTCATTCTTGAAATATGCCAGCCACCGTATTGTAACTGTGATTGGCTACTTGATGAGCTATTCTTCCTAAACAAATGCAGTGACTAATTGTATTTCCAAATAGCAAGTACATGTACTACTCAAGTGTGCACAAAGAGTTTTGTTATATTTTAGCTCATTATTGTTAACTAATAAAAATACAAAGTTGTCTTATAGAATAATTATCAAACTGCATACTATGAAATCTATAGCTAAACTCAGTTTGTTGCTTACAATACTTCATATGTTTGGTTTAACAAGTCATGAAAAGATACAAATTGCTTCAAAAGAAAAAATAATAAGGCCTTGAAAAGTGCATAGTTAAATATGATACGCCTATAGAGGTAATGCTATTTTACTGTTACTACGGGCAAAAAAATTGTTCTGTTTGTGTTGCTGACCGAAATAGAAAGGCAACACAAAAGGGTTTGTCTCTGCACTGATACTACAATATAACAATAAACCATGATATTTAATTAAAAACAACTGCTAAGTAATACAGTATGTTTAAATTAAAGTAATGTCAGTAGTTTGTGGTGGAAGTTATTGACGTAATGCCTGCATCTTGTTGCAAGTATTTCTACTCGATCAAAGACATAAGTATCGGTGGGCGGTGCGTGTGTAACGGCCACGCAGAGCTGTGCGACATCACGGACCCAGAAGATCAGTTCAAGCTGCTGTGTCGCTGCCAACACAACACTTGTGGGGCGAACTGCGACCGGTGTTGTCCTGGCTTTGAGCAGAAGGCATGGAGGATCTCCAAGGCTAACAAGCGATTCATTTGTGAACGTAAGTCGACTGAGAACCTTACAACTACACCGTTCCACAACCGTAGTTTCCTCCTGTTTTTAATAGTATTACTATGTTTCATTTGTCACCGCTCAGTTAGGTTGGAGAGGAAGTCGGCTGATTATTAAAATTTGGGCGGGTGTAAAATTAAGTGGAGATGGTGCTGGATTGAAAATGGGCGCCACCTAGCAGTTTGCCCGGCTAGGATGGTGTGTTGTCGACTCAGGGCGTGGTTTGTTCAGCTGGCGGTCCTCTCCTTCCTGCAGTGGTGGATGCTGGTGTAGTTGGTGGCTACAACGTGGAAGCACTCAGAGAAAACTGTCTAACTCACAACGTGGGTTCTTTCGGGTCACCCACACAACCCCTTGCCCTAGGACTAGAATGATAGTCAGCTCTAACAAGTTATTAAATAATTCACACAGACTTACTTGATGAGCGGTGTTTTATTTGCAACTACACAGGTAGCACGTTACAGTGGTCGCCACGTGGTCACGCACACAATGAAAATACACTTTCTCTCTCTCGTTTAAACGGCGTTTTAAGTTGGCGCGCAGGCCGGTTCAATTAAATTCGTACACAATAAAGATGAGTCTCTGTAGTAGAGTCCTGGTAACACTCTGTCGGAGGCGGCCGACGGCCGTAAATGTAGATTCCTCTGCCCGGACGCGCAGGCTGAGAAATTAAGTTTAAGAGCATAGGCGATAAGCGCACGAGCTAAAACACGAGGTAAACGAAGAGGGTGAAAAGATGATGAGAGAATATAATTACCTATTGCAGTTACTATCAGTGAAAAACAAAGTTGAGAGCCCTTTCCGGGACGCACGTCCTACCTCGTGGCCGACTTACGATGAACTGCGACTAAAATGGCGTTGTGCGTGCTCCTAGCCGGCAGGTACGTTAAAGTACCGTTACGAAAATGATAATGAAATTTAGGTGAATACAAGTACAAGTCAAGTGGCGGTGAGACATATAAAAAATAATAAGAATTACTGGTGATGACAAATTACTTAATTAACATTCCTTTAAAATTAACATACAACAAAACACTGACCCTGAAATGTGTGACCACGTGGCTGAATAAAACTAGAAAGACTTAATAATAAGATGGCTCTTGCTGAAGGCATAATGATTGCTGGCCGCAGCTCAGTCTTCAGTTGGTTAATGTTAGTTTCATATTACATTAATAAGCACTGTCTGATCAGCGGTGAGGTTGGTGGTGGTGGGGCGTTGTGACGTCACGTGGGGGCGGCGATTCAAATTCTCACACGTGTCGCTGGCACACGACCCCGCGCTAACCGGCACTGTTGGAGTTTGGGTAGAGGGGGGGGAGGGGGTCCGGAGCACGCTGAGAAAACACTGTGACATGGTCAGGACGGGATTAACTTCCCAGGCCTAGGGCTTGGGATAACGTCACATTTAATATTTGTGTTCTAATATAACTTTGTTTTAACATTTCCATTTATATCATTTTCCTGGTTATACTCTGTTTTGTATAACTTTAGTAAATGTTGGCAACTCTAAGAGTATTTAACTTCATTTTTGTGTTGCATATCCTTTATGGAATGCAAGTCAAAAATTTTCAGCAGATATCTTGGATTGTGATTTGACATTAATTCATTTGAAAAAATAATCCATATCTTGGTCCCTAAAATGTTTGTAAATAAGAAAGTGTTACTTTATAAAGATTTTCCTTGCGAGGATGTTTGACCTGTTATGCTGAAGTTATTTATTTTTGTCAGAAGATTAACTAACACGTCTCTTTATAGTAAAATTACATTTTACAGTTCTGTGGGTGTATTTGTCCTCAGTTGTTTCTAGGCAGTATTTGCTATTCATTAAATGGATAATGATAATTACTGCACTATCCTAATTATCTCATAATTACACTTCAGTGGTACATATGTGTGGCAGCGGCGGCTGAGCGGTTAGACCACTCGCCTGCTGCCAAGAGGATCTGAGTTCGATCCCTGACAGTGTCTAACCCAGGATTTTCGCTTGTGAGAATTGTGCTACTTGTCAGTGGGTTTTCTCAGGGATCTCCCACTTCCCCTGCCATTTCCATTGTTGCACCTCACCATTTTGCGATACCCTGGCCTTCAGATATCCTCCCATACTATATTATTATTGCTATTATTATTATTATTATTATTATTATTATTATTATTATTATTATTATTATTATTATTATTATTATTATTATTATTATTATTATTATTATTATTATTATTATTATTAAGTGGTCGATACATAAAACTAGGTAATAAAATTAGCTATGCTTCTTTAGTAACATTTTCAGATACATCTTCCAAAATTTAAAACAAGAAGAAACTGAAAAAATTATTGAACTTGATGAGTAACTGTCTCTAGAACAAGTAAGGTATTTTTGGGTCCCATGATAAATGTTGTGACATATTGATTTAATCTCTTTAAAGCATTATTTATATACATTAAAACAGTTTATTTTCGGTAAATTTTATAAATTATGTAATATTTCTAAAAGCAGGTATTCAACTGCAATTTTTTTGTAATTATATGTTTGGTATTGAGGAGGACGGGAGTAAATGTATGAACCACTCATCACTTAAGGTATTAAATTACCAAAACAGCTAACAATTAATGTTTAATTTCTTGTAGTATGTTTCACCATAGTGAAGATTTAAAAATGTGTGGGAAGTTATGTTTGCAAAGTTCCCGACTAACAAAATGAATGTGGACACTAGTTTCTGAATAACTAGATGAATGTGGACACTTTTTGCAGCGTGCAACTGTTTTGGCCACACAGAGGAGTGTGTGTACGACAGAGATATAGATGAGCAGCGCCTGTCGCTGGACATCCACGGCAACTACGAGGGTGGAGGTATCTGCCAGAACTGCAGAGATAACACGGAGGGCATCAACTGTGATCGCTGCAAGCCTGGTTTCTACCGGCCCTACGGGAAACAACTGAACGAAACTGATGTGTGCCAGCGTTAGTACTCAACTTAATATGATGACTCTAAACATTATCAAGGGTTGCAGCATTCTAGGGGGCAGACCACTCACTTCCTTGCTATGGCATCCAGGTTCGATTCCCAGCAGGGTCAGTCGCAATTTTCGTATGTGATAAAAATTGTAGATGTTGCCATTCATAGTTGGGTTTTCTTAGGGATATGCCAGTTTCATCTGTTCTTGCATTCTGTTGCTGCTTTATTCTGATCTAATATACTTCAGCTGTCTATTGAATACTGACCAAATTCTCTAAAACCTCTTCATGCAGTCTAGTCAATGTTTTGCTTCTTTCATAAACATTACCTAAAAAAATTAATTGTTTTAATGTTCAGAACATTCTGAGTTATTGGCTGGTAAAGTAAGATAATGTTGTTACATTTTTAAATACTTGACGAAAACGAGTAAACAATTTTTACATTCACAATAATTTCAAAATAAAAAAAAAAAAAAATCTTTTTCCCAAGTAATACTGCAATTTTCATTCAGCACCTCCATAACTGCTTTTTTTTTGCATTGAATAATTTCATTTCTGTAGACAAATCTGTTATTGTTATAGATTCATTATAAAACAGTCCGTTTTTATTACTTAGACATTACTAGGAAAAAAAATATGGAATATAAATCTTATGTCTACAAAATTGGACACTTGCAGATCTAAAGCAGAGGAAGGGTGAGCAGGGTGGCCATTTTAAGGAGTTTTATTTATTTCCACTGACAGTATGGTTGATTATTCACAGAAATATTTACGTGGTACTACCAACATTTAAGTTTACAGTGCAAGCTGTATTCAGTCATTATTGGATTTACTTAGTAATGGAAAGAGAGAATAAAATTTAATACAGTTATACACAGGTAAGCCTACAGCCCATTTATCAATATGTAAGTAAATAAAATGAGTTTAACAACAATGTCAAACAATTTGAGCCTAAAAGGTCATGAATAAGACAGCGTGATTTAAAGTTGTAATTAATTAACTAACAGGAGAATTAAAACTTGTTTGTGATTTAACTGTAATTAGATATAATTGTTAAAGTCCAAAAAAGTCATGGTGCTTTGCTTTGTTGGCAAAGTGGCCTTCGCTTTGCCCTCTGTGAATGTCGTTACGCCAATATGACCCTTGCAGGTAAACTGGTTAATCTTGGCTTTATCATGGCACAGAGATTTTCAGCTAAATTTTGTCTTTTTGATATGAGAGTGCAAAATTTACGTGACATGAGTTGATGAATAGTTATGACAGTGAATATGACACATCACCTTACATTTAACATGGTCAAAAAGTACTAAATCATAATTAAACGCGCAGATTTCCCTACTACAAATGGCTTCTTTGTGAAGTTGCAACGTCTGCTGTTTGATGTGTCATCACCATCCAGTGATTGAAACATCTAGTGTTTGCTTTGCCCACACTGGCCATTTTACCCACCCTTCCCTTACACATTGTGAAGTGAGTTTTTTTGAAACCCTAGTTGTTTTTCTTTCCAGCCGACTTGCATCTTCATGTCACTTTTTAAAATTAATATTGTATAAACATAATTGTGCAAGTAATAAATGAGGCACAGTATTTACATAGTTTATATAGTTAGTTTCTGTTCCCTAGCGATTTTAAAGAGACCTGTGAAATACTTCAACATTATTGACAGATATTCACTGTTTACGTTCTGAATGATTTCTTAGGTCTCAATTTAACTGAATGTCAATTTGTCCACTGCTTCAGTTTCGCATAGTCTCAAAAACTTGTTTGTAGAATCCTTATTTTACACATTGCCACATTTTACACCTTTGTTTTGCGGTCTTATTTGCTAAATTTCCCTCTTTTTTGTACACTTTTCTACCTTTCACAACACTTTTCCAGGTCCTTTGAGAAGTGTAAAAAAAAGGTTCCACTGTATGGTTCTCTAGTGAACATTGCCATCTGAGATACAATTAGCAGAAGAAAATAAGAGCCATATTTTTGTAATGCTGTAGTGAAATAAATGAGCATTCAGTTAGACAGTAAAATAATTAAAGTTATTGAAAAAAATATGAAGAGGGCGAGAGAAGCCGTAAAGTTGTTTACGTGCTTTTATTTTTAAACCTTACATATTGTGTCATGCAAATTTAAAAATAATTATTTGAACATAAAGTTTTTTTAGTTTTATTTCTAATGATACCATTATGATAAATGTGGACTATGTTCGTGTGAACCATTTATTGAATTTACATGTACTTGTGTAGTCAGTTTATGGCAGCTACTGTCTCAAACAATCATTACAAAAAGCAGGTCAACAATATATATATATATAGCACAGTTTTAAAATTTGTAATAAAATATATAAGTATTTAGAATGTCATAATTACCCTAATTAATTTTTATGAAATAATATGTCATTCTTATGTTGACATTTTTTGGGACTGCCATTTATACTGAAGTTATAGAAAATTGTTTTGAGATTTGAATGCCATAACGGCACATTTGGATACATTTTACAGTACTGATATTTATAATCCGGTTCTTCACATACCAGAACATTAACAAAAATATTGTTCATCATAGGAACACTAATGCATTAGTTCTTGTACACACAAAGAAAACATAAATTGAAGCTGTTGTTGATTCATTTCAGCTTGCCAGTGTGACAGCTTCTTTCTGACGGGCAACTGCGCGGAGGGTTCTGGCGCCTGCGAGTGCCGGCCACAGTTCACTCCTCCCAACTGTGACAGCTGCAGTTTCGGGCACTTTGGGTACCCAGAGTGTCGGCCGTGCGAGTGTCACGTGAACGGCACGCGGGGCTTCTTCTGCGAGGCTGCCGAGGGACAGTGCCCTTGCAAGGATAACTACGCTGGCAAGTTCTGCAACCAGTGCAACCTGGGCTACTATGGATTTCCTAACTGCTCAGGTATGTCTGCACTGATTCGACTTTGCTTGCAATGGGACTTATCACATACTGTTTTAGTAGAACCTTCATTTAATGAAACATCGTGTTTCTCGAAAAAATGTTGTTAAATTGATGTTTTGTAAAATCGAAATTTGTTTAATAGGAACTTCTGATCATGTTTCCTGAAAATCTTTTCATTAAATAGATGTTTTGTAAAATCCAAGTTCTGAAAATCAGGGTTCTATTAATTGGCACCAAGGCCTGTTCAGATTGTCAGATTAACAATATTACTGTCCGAATTATGAAATCTAGTATAAAATCGGAACACTGTACAGAGTCTTTAATAAGAATCAGCTACATTGGCTTCAGAAGAAGATGTTTGCATACATAAGCAGTTAATGAGTTAATAAATTTTTTCTTCACGCAGTAAAATTTATGTTAGGATGTAATACAGAATGTTTGTGTGTTGCGGAACATTCTTTTGCTAACAGTTTTATGACATTGCACCAAAATAATTCTACCCATATTTTAGGGAGCCTTATAACACTATGTTTCTTATTATATACTTCAAAACTGATGAGGGACACATTACGTGACTTGGGACACTTAAAAACGTTTTTTTTTTGTATCGAGCTTAAAAATTAATTAAATTTAATATAACCATTATTTGGAATTCATCTTAGGAATTTATTTTACACATCACTGCTGTATGTGAAAAAATTAAAAATTTTTGAAGTGATCCAATCTCCTTGTTTTACAGTTAGTTATGTACAGTAGTACTACAAAGAGTATGTCAGATTTGTTTCTGTACATGTTGTATTTCATTAACTGCATTGTTACTGTGAAAAATTTTATGAAAGTTGTGCGCTTCTGTTTATTAGTGTATATTATTTTTTCTCACACATTTGTTCACATTATTCAGATTAACACTCTGTTGTAAGAATATGCGGACTTTCCAGCAAAAAAATGTGCAGTAGTAATGCCGGTTTGTCTTCAGTTTTTTTCTGATGATAAAAATTCTATGCGTTAAGTAGTAAAGTGTCTTTGATTCTGTAACACAATACTTTTTATATTGTAGAAAAACATATTTAGTTGAAATGGACATCTGTTTTTTGTGTATTTCTGTTGAATTGTTTTCATTAATTTTATGTGTGACATGTTTTTAGTAATTCATACATGCATTTGCATGAACATTGTAGTAGATACGTAGACACACGTAGAATTCGACAAACACAAAGAGTTTATTTTAATTTGTGGTTCTGCTTTCATTTTTACAAAGTATGCTGCTTTTGAATTGAGCAATTGTGCTAAGAATACCATATACAGTACAGTGGAACCTCTGTCTATTGAACCCCCATGTATTGAATGTCCGCATTTATGGAACACTTTCTGTGGTCCCATTTCTTATTTGTCTGCATTTGAAGTCCGCATCCATTCAGTGTCTGCATGTTGTAGTGCAACCTACCCGTGCACTGTGTCTATAATCTTTCTCAATAAATACATAAAGGCTTAATTTCTTAATTTCCTACTTAGATATATATGTAGTGCTCGTTTTAAAGTTAACACATTCTTTTCTTTAGAGGCTGCTACAAGCCACATGACACCATAATACAAAGATTCCTCACCAGAGGCCACACTTAATACTAGCTATGAATGCTCTCACCTGTCATACACTATTTAATATTAATATTCATTATTACTATATTGGTTTGGCCCACCGCTCCTTAACAAACAACAAGCTTTAGCTTACAATTAAACATGAATGTCTCTTTGTTTCTCCTTGCGTTGTCACTTATAACTAACATCTGTCCTGATAGATTACTTTGTGGGGATCTCAATGCACTACACACGCGCCAGGCAAGCCGGGCCCCCCACACTTCCAGGCTACTCTGCAGTCCAAGTTAATCGATGCACCTTGCGACTTCATTAGACGTCTGCTAACGCCGAGAATCGCGCATAAATCTGCAGTCGAGTTAATGAAATCATGTTTACATTAACGTTAAGGTTAGGCCTAAATATTCTTTAGCATAAAAAGAATTGAATTTTGGATACTAAAAGGGCGGGCCGGGCCAAGTACCCTTTTACAATGTACTGAAATTTTTTGTCAGTCTCCTGAGAAATTATGGAGAGAGGTTCCACTGATGTAGGAATGTGTCAAATGTAATATTACTACTTGAAATATTATGTGCCTATAGATTTATTACGTACGAAAATCTCCACAGAATGTATCATATTGTTTTTTATTAATAGCTATAAAACATGTGGCCAGGAAATAAAGAATATGAGAGAGATTCTTTAGTGGTTGTGTGAGAATGACACGTTCCTCTAATTA
The DNA here is from genome assembly GCA_003012365.1 of Medauroidea extradentata. Lineage (NCBI taxonomy): Eukaryota > Metazoa > Arthropoda > Insecta > Phasmatodea > Phasmatidae > Medauroidea > Medauroidea extradentata. The sequence continues at coordinate 44,763 of PNEQ01001542.1, read as the reverse complement.
ATTAGCCTTCCTTACTGTAAATTAGTAGTTTGTGTTCTAATTGTTAAGGAAGGCTAATTTTTGTGGTCCATTTCCCAGATGTAGGATTAAGTTCTGGGTAAACGATCACCTTAATAGTTGGTTCTGGCCATTCTGAAACAAATTCCTAACTTATTTTAAATCTTGAAGATAAATATCTCATTTGTATAAAGTGTCTGTAGTGGTTTGTTTTCTTCTATTGTTTCAGCATGCAACTGCAACTATCACGGTGCCCTGAACAACGAGTGTGATGCAGAAACGGGCCAATGTGCTTGCAAGAACAACTTTGGCAACCGGACGTGTGACGTTTGTCAGGATGGCTATTTCGGCTATCCAGAGTGCGCCTGTAAGTACATATTGTCACCATGAAATTTGCCTGTCATATTTCACTGAGGTTTTTAATTTTCATTGAATCAGTGTTATATTCATCTCCGTTATTGTAGCAAACATGTCTACATGCCTTTTTCTAGTATATTTGAAGTTTAATTAGCTCTTAGTTTGTTACATATGTTTATGGTGTTGCTTAAATATTTTTAAAATGTTACAGTGTTATTGATAGAGGCAAATATTTTTAATTTTTGCTCTCGGCTATGATTAATGTATAATTTTTTTCACTTTCACTGAAATCTTGGCTTAGCATTTACATGGGTTAATCTTCTGTTATATTTTAACATTTGCAGATGAAATTAGTTCACAATAAAATATTGTGGCATACACTCACTCACTCACACTGTAGCAGAAACGATTACACTAGACCCCCGATTTTACGAATACTCACGGTTCCTCTCATCGCATTCGTAAAATCGCTACCTTCGTAAATTCGATAGCGGCTTATTTCCCCCACCCCCCCCCCTAACAGAAAATTTTAAAATTGCATTTTTTCTGCAAAGTGTTTCTAGGCCCCGACTTCCGTAGCGTTTTGCGGGAAATTAATTAACGTAATAATGTAAACATAAATTGATACTAGTAGCCAGACGTCACACTGTTGACGTTGTAGATATGACCGACCCTTGTCCCCAAAAAATGAGAAAATCGAGATTCCGAGTGTCTTCTCTCGAGCGAATAGACTGACTTTCGTAGCATTTAACGGAAAAATAACGCGAGTGATAGTTTAAATATAAATTTATATCAATAGTCAGATGTCTTACGATCAAAAGAACACCGCTAAACAATAGATACGATCGACCTCTGTCCTAAAAAAGAGAAAACCGAGCTGTCGAGTGCCTTCTCACGAGCGAATAGCCAGATTTGCGTAGCGTTTAATTGAAAAAAAAAGTAGGCATTCCTTACTAGTAAAATGTCCTTGTAAATTATTCACCAAAGAAAGAAGGAATAAGCGGATGTATTTATTCATTGCGCAGTTTTATATAACTTAACGTAAAAACATTCCCTCGACGTTGTTGATGAATTGTACGAGAACGTAGATACTAGTAGCGTGCAGAGCGGACAGATAGCGCAACTGTACGAACGTTCACAAGATGGCAGATAGATAGCGGCACCGTAGCATATACCGACGTTGTTCCAAAAACGTCATTTTGTGACATTCTTACCTAAAATCGTCGAGAATTACATGTATGTGATTGAAAATAATCACTTTCACAGTCAGTATATGCGGTAAAAATAAATTAGGAGTTCCGGGAATACGTAATACACGAACATCTATTTATTTTCCAAGTTCGACATACCCGGAGACAAATGTTTCTACACTTGGCAAATAGGTAGCGCTATTATCGTGCTCACTAGTGAAACGCACGTTTTACGACACGCAGTAATGCATTGTTTAAGCAAATTATGCGCCAAGTTAATTGTTTTAAGTACGTATGGTGTTAACGCAATAAAGAAAAATATCACACTATTATTTATAGGGTTCGTGTAAAAAAGTAAACTCATTCGGCGTGAGACGAGAGAGAGATAAGACGTCGTGAAACAGCCTAAAAGAAGGCTGTACTATAGTTAAATGAGCATATGCGCATGCGCTGGAACTTTGCGTCTACAGTATGACCTCAATATAGATCCTAATACGTCGTAGTTGGAGAGAGGCCGGTCGGTTTGGCACAAGCGGCAGCACCGCCGCCGCCGCGCGGTTTTCAAACTTTCACTGCCACATTTTTTAACGGATTTTCGCTATTTTTGTTTTATTTTTAATATTGTGACTTAACCAAGTAATAACTGCAACTCTACAATTCATATTTTAATGCCGTGAATTAGATACAGTATGTTTTATTAATTGTCAACATAATTCCTTACAATTTTTTTTGTCATATAATTTTGTTATTTTTTGAGGGTTCCTGAGATTGTATTCGTAGAATCGCTATCTTCGTTAAATCCAGGGTTCGTAAAATCGGGGGTCTAGTGTATATAATAGTTTTTATGTTTCTGTGCTGGTTATTTTTCACACTACCTCCAAATGTAGCCTAATTGATAACTGTCAGCTGTTATGCTGGGAATTAACTATACAGTTGAGTACAACAATTTTGTGTCACCTAGACCACCGCAAGTATTGTATGCTATACACATAGATGTTACTGACATGGCACATCTGGAACCTTAATCGTATGTTGATGGAATTATGCTTGATCAGATAGAGCTGCTGGAAAATGTCTGTGAAGAGTAGTTAATGTTTCCAATTACAACCTCCAACAATATAATTGTGGACGTATGCAATAGCGAGCTTATGTTTCAGAGATGTAAAAAAAAATTCACAATAAAAAAAAATAGCCTTAGCTATTGTCAACAAACGTATAACATATATTATACAGTGTAACTCCTTTTGCATTCCAAGATTTTACACTTTCCCTTATTTTAATGCCTGTTTTTTCAGATCTCTTGCATACCTCACACAGCATAAATTTCTCTCTATTTATGCTTTCCTGCATTTTACACAAGTTTTTAACATGTTCCTGGAGAGGTGTAAAAAGGGGTTTCACTCTTAGTCTTATCCCAAACGACAACATGAAATAAAAAAAATAGAACAATAACACAAGTCTACTCCAGAACGGAATAACTGTGTTGTCTTTTTGTATGTATAACTATCAAGCTCCATGGTACTCTGCAAGTATCTATATATCATAAATTTTTTGTATATAATTAATTAATTGGTCAACCAACCTTACAGTGCTAGCATAAAATCTGACATTTGGCTGTAACAGTGTAATGTGTGTTGACTGCAGACTGCAGCTGTGACGTGCGTGGAACGCTGCCCGGAATCTGTGACAAGCTGTCTGGCCAGTGTCTGTGTCGGGAGGGTTATGGCGGGGAGCGCTGCGACCAGTGTGTGGCCGGCTACTACGGCTACCCGGATTGCAAGCCATGCAACTGTAGCGAGGTGGGCAGCACGTCCACTGTGTGTGATGCCTCCGGCCGCTGCCCCTGTCTCTTCAGCTTTGCGGGCCGCACCTGCGACCAGTGTAGCCCTGGGTACTACAGGTACCCGCAGTGCCTGCGTAAGTTGCTGGTCTCCACTCTGCTGGGTTTTTATGACTGTAGTTTTTTTTTACTAACAGATTTCTGTGTTACTGTTACCTTCTTACCTGTTCCAAGCCCAACATTTGTCGAAGGCGTCGAGTACCCCTCTGGTGCTCTACATGACTCTGAATTATCGCCCGTACTCGTACACTCGTCTGGACTCGCGAGTTACTGAATGCGCGATCTACACAACACTAGCCATCTTGCTGCCTGTCTCTCCAGTCAGTCCTGCCAACCATAGCAACCGTCATTGCCTGTCATTATATAATCTTAAATTATTTACACAACACACTTCCATGTCATTCTATACACATAACTATTTGCACAGCACCTACCACACAACACCTCCCTCTTTAAGTTTACAGCACGTAATCGTGTAGCCTGGTGGGCACTTTCCTCACCCGGCTCGACGGTCTTGTTTGCTGCAGGTCGTCCAATCCAATATGCAATCCTTGTGCTGCGTCTGCCCTCGGAGGTTGCTCAAATTCTCTGAAGGGGTGGCTGTGCTGGTCTGATGTCGATGCCCGGACTGGTGGCTGTCCTCCCAACTGCCAGTGTTCCCTTTGCTGGGCTGCGGTTCTCTGCTGCGATGGGCCGTCATTTGGCCTGGAATGGTGTTGGCCTGTGTAACCCCGACTGATCCTAGCTCCTCTATGGCCTGGCAACCGACTGCCATCAGTCCTCCCAGAACTCTTCTCCTGGTCGACCAGCCTTACCTTATGTAGTTGTGCTGATTCCCTGCTGAGCAGCTGGTCCACATGACGCATGTATGTGTGGCCGTCTCCGTCTCGACTGTGTTGGTTACCGGCCCCTGTTTCACTACAATGCTCCCTGCAATCCATTTCTGTGCACCTCTGTAAACATGGAGGAGCGTATTTGGTCAAGTACCGTTCTTAATGGTCGCCCCATAAGGAGTTCTGCTGGGATTTTTGTCGAGTCTCCAGTCGGTGTTGTGCGCAGCGCCAACATCGTTCTTGCCACTCGCGTCTGCCAGTCTCCTACGACCATCTTCTTCAGCTTACACTTAACCGTTTGCACCATGCACTCAGCTTGCCCATTTGTGGCTGGGTGGAACGGGGGTGCTATTACAAGGGACACTCTTCATTTTTCTTCAAAAACTCCCCCACTGTCTGATACTAAGTAGCGAGGTATCCCATGGCAACTAAAAATTTCTCGCATTGCCTGAACAACTTCTCTCGATGACATGTCACACATTTTCTTCACTTCTGGCAATTTTGAGTGTTCATCTAGGACAATGAGGAAGACCTGTCCTTGAAACGGTCCCACAAAGTCAATATGTAACCTAACCCATGGCTCCGTTACCTCTGGCCAATTTACCTCCTTCACCTTGGGTGGGTTGGCTCGTTGCTGCTGGCATTCCGGGCACTGTCGCACCATCAGCTTGATGTCCCTGTCCATTCCTGGCCACCACATATAACTACGGGCTGTCATTCTGGATTTAACAATGCCATCATGTGCATTTCTAATAGTTCGTTCCTCCGTGCTTCAGGAATGACCACTTTGTTGCCCCACAGTATGCAGCCTTTGTGTAGGGATAATTCTTCTCTTCTCTCCCAGTATGGTTGTAATTCCTCCAGGCTCTTCATGTCTTCCTGCCGTCCCTGGTAAGTGTGTTGTTGTACTTGGCACAGAATCGGGTCAGACAGTGTGAGCTGGGCTAGCGTACCTGCGTCAATTGGCGGGTTCGGCATATATTCGATTATGAGCACATCGCCCACTGTCGGTACCTGCACATTCTCTGTGGATAGGGGCAGTCTGCTGAGCGCATCTGCATGACTTATCTTGGCTCCCGGCTTGTAAACAGTTTGGTACTCGAACATCGAGAGCCACAGGCTCCATCACAAAAGGCGTGGGTGGAGGATTCCTCAAACCGTCTTTTCACAAGCATGTGAACAATGGGAACACTTAAGTATCAGCAGGTAACCCTCGCAAACATGCATACACAGACGCCGGCACAGAGAAGGGAAGGATTGGAAATAACCTAAGCATAAAACTGTACACAGTTTTCTTCAGTTCATGGAATTCGCACATGTGCACTACAGCACCCAGCTAGTTGACTATTTATATGTCTTATGGTTTTTAGTTTTTTTTTTTGTATTTATTAAATTCATTATGCAAAAAAATTATCTTAAAAAATATTTATATTTCTACAAGTGTTATATACAATGTCCAGATACCAACATTTGCATAAATTGCGCTATTTTCACCATGAAATTCAAAGTTCCCCGGGGGAGGACCCCCCGGACCTCCCGCCATATTGGGGAGATCAGTGAGGCTAGGACCACCCATTTGTACATCTCTAGCTTCGCCTATAACTGTATAAGAATTGCACTTAACAAGTCATGCAAATTTAGTGCAAAAATGTTAAAGAACATACACATAAAATGAGTTCTATAAGCAAAGAATTTTGGTTTGTACTCTAAAACAAATATTACATCTTGAAAATCAAGAATTTGTAGATCAGGGGTATAGTGGAATCTTATAAGAGTTAGTGAATTACGAAGTAGTAATATGTGAGGAATATAATCAAAGTTTAGTTTGTTTCAAGTTATTCTAGTGCAGATATTGCTGTTTCTCATCTGTGTGTATCTTCTTCAATTTGTTCCACCTTAGAAAATACGGTATCAAGAGGCAAAATCATTTAACAAAATACACTGTAGTCAACATTTTAAACTTAAAATCTAGACATGATTTCATTTTAACTTAAATTTAATATTATTTCATTACTTAAATTTAATATTATTGCTCTTCTGCATTGTAACAAGATTTTGGTGATATGTATTTTAATTTTATTTAGGGATGGGTCACTCGAATCCTCGAACCCTCGAAAGAAACCCTCGAATATCTGCTTTCCCTCGTTTTACCGGACTATTTGGGGGGAGGTGTGGTCCGGTAAATCACGAAGTACCAAAATCGGCATACAAAAATAGACAACAAGCCGATAGATTTATAGCAGTGTGATACGCGTAGTAACGCAACATGTTTGTTATGGTCAAATCATAGGAAGAGGGCGAGGGGGAAGGTTTGTGCTGACTGGCGGTAGTAGAAAGATAAGCACAAGCACGTGCCTTTGTCTGCTCATTGAGATAACCAAGGGTGGTGGGCGGGGGAAAAGTAGAGAGAGAGGGACAGGAGGCGGCTTGCTATCAACTTGGTTTCATGTTACGTTGTGTGGTAACATGTGACACGTGAACTTGAGCTACTGCTTTGTATTTCACAGTAAAGTGTTTATTTACTAAATACATAACAAATAAAAAATTTCCATTTTAACTACCGCTGTTTGCATTGCGACGCACTATCGTATACCGTGTCTGTGAGATAATAATCTAGCCGCCGTCCTTGATAATTTCTGAAGGGCTGAGCGTGAGAAAGGTATGTGTTGCGCTAGTTTGTCTGCAGCAGATTTAGTCTCTACACATCGTACATTTACACCACACGAGCATTGTTGAACACACATTGCCTCGTCGTGTGAAGATGCGGTAGCAAGTTTCACGTGTTTCCGGGATCCAACAATGTTCAACATCACATTTCAACACATAACTCTTTAACTAGTTTTTTGCTTTACAAATGTCGGACTCAATTTGTTTCTTCACACTATAATCATCACACAACTTGGTACCGAAACACGGGCCTCTTAACTTTTCTACAAGTTCAAATTTTTTGCTTGATTTAAAAGTTACTCTATTTCTTTTCTGTCCTGTTGCAGACACCATTTCATTTTTAAAAACGCATAATCTTTATCGTGCACGTACATCAACTGCGTAAACAATTCAAGTAGACACGACAGTCGTTCTTTCCCGGACACGTCAAAACACCGATGAGCGACTAGCTCTGCTTACCGTGTTACGTGGCTATCTGTGGGCGCGCCAGATGTCACTCACCAAAGCACAAGAACCAGGTAGGTCTTGCGCTGTTGATCTTACAGTTCCGTAAAAAATTCAGGTAGACAATCATTCTTGCCCGGACACGGCACATACCCCAATGCGCAATTAAAAATAGCTCTGTCTACCATCTTACACGGCTAACCATGCGCGTGCATGATGTCATTTATCGAAGCACAATAACCAGGTAGGTCTTGTGCTGCATATGACAAGTAGGCCTGACGGTGGAATAATTTTGTATCCCCAGATTTTGTCCGTTAAATACGAAGTCCACTGAATGGAGGTCCGATAAAACAAGGGTTTACTGTACTGCATTGAGTAATGTACAGTCACATTTATATATTTTTAAAAATTTTTTTTTATCAAAATGTAGTCCAACATTGCATAATAGTATGACTTTCCCTTGGTAGAAAAACTCATCACACTGCTCATAAAACTTATAAAATATTCACGGCACACGTAAAAATAGAATAGAAGATCATGGATGGTAATAATAATAAAAATATTCTGAATTCTTCTGTCATACCGTACTACATAACCTGCTGTGAAACACATTTGGTAACTTCACTTTTCCGAGTACGGTGGCAATGGTTTATATTCGTTTCCGATGATGAAATTAATGCTCGAGTTTAAAAAAAAATAGAGTTTATCACTATACTATTTCAAAAGCAAACCAACATGAATAAATAACTGCCGGTAAACATAAATTTGTTGTGAGTACACTATCAAAAGCAAAAGCGTAACTATTTTGCAGTCTGAGTTTCGCCAACAGTAAAACAAAAAACTTATTTCCATCTACAAAATGACTTCCTAAATTCCCTCAGTCGTTGCTTACATGCACGGCCTACATGGTTACGTAACTGTGATCTTAAAACTTTTGACAATTCAATTTGCATTGCTAAATCTAACATTTATTAATGTAAAGAGTGAAAAATAAAAAATACACGGAACTGAATTCATATACGTGTTTTCAACTTTTAAATAATATGAGATTTTTTCTGCCATATGTATTTTATTAGCAGCTATACGCAGTTGTTTTCCAAAGGTGAAGTTGGTTACAAAGAAAACAGTACTTGCAGTATCGATTTTCTTTTTTACGCTTATGTTTTTGTCTATGTCTATGGTTCTAGGCACGTGTGGAATTTACTGTTTTTCATGCCAATTAGTAATTAATATACATTTTTTGAAAAAAATTCAGATTCGAGGGGTGGATTCGAAGGACTATAAGGGATTCGGATTCGAGAAAAATGGGATTCGCCTCATCCCTAATTTTATTGCTATCCGTCATTACAATTTGTGTGTACTGAAAATTTCACTATAGCCTAGTTTACGTGAGTATGTAGGCAAAAAATTTCATTGGACTCTAAAAGTTTTGCTTTAATAAATTGTGTCTTTGAAATTTTAATTTGAGTGTTGTACATTTTTATTTTATAGAGTTGTGGACAGCATAATTTTCATTTATCATCTCTGACCATCAAAAGCATCCTGAACAGAAATAGAAATTATTTTCATTTGAAGGTGCATTTTATAGTTACTTAATAACTATTTAGTGAGTTAATTTAAAATGTTGTGGTAAAAATTTCATTACTATATCTAATTTTGTCAATAGCATTGCTAATTTTGGTCAAAATATTTCTGTAACAACAGCTGGTCTGCTGAATTGACATTATCGGATGTTGACTTGTGCAGCATGCAACTGCGACACTCGCGGAAGTATCGGAATCTCGTGTGACAGTGACGGGACGTGCCAGTGCCAACCAAACTTTGACGGCAACAACTGCGATCAGTGTAAGGAGGGCTTCTACAACTTCCCTATTTGTGAAGGTAACATCATCGTATTTAACACAACATACTACAATGAAACTGTTGTGCTTTAGAGTACTTGTGGTGTTGGTAACTATTTAGTTAAAATGATCATGCTAGGTTGGACACTCTGGTTCTGTGTGGTGTGTAGTAGGTATTTGTAATGTTGGATGTGTGTTAGTACTGCACTGGTTGCTGTGTAAGTGGTTGACATATTGAAAAACTATCAGAGTAATACATACCAGCAACTTTATTGTAAAATATCTTTAATACTTACTGCAGAGCTCTTTAAAGTACAAAGTAGTGTTCTTTTTTCATGGAACGATAAAGAACGTTTCAGGCTTAGTAAAAAATATAACCGTTTCAATATGTGTACAGTAGAACCCCTATTTGACGAGGTCTCATGGTGCCTGAGAATGTCCTTGTAAAATTGCAGCTTCATAAAATCCAGTGCTCATAAAATGGGGATTAGGCCTCACTATGCTTGAGAATGACCTTGTGAAATTGCTGCCTTGTAAAAACCTGCACTCATAAAATTGGAGTATGTGGCTAGGTCTTGTCTGTGGTTATGACCTTATAGTGAGTTTACTTGAACAGCGTGAGTGATAAGGTACTGTGTTGCAGAGTGCAACTGCGACCCAGCCGGGGTGGTGGCCACGTTCGCGGGCTGCGGTTCGTTGCCTCCAGGGGAGTTGTGTCAGTGCAAGGACCGTGTTGGTGGCCGTATCTGCAATGAGTGTCGACCTCTCTTCTGGAACCTGCAGCAGCAGAATCCTCTGGGGTGTGAAGGTGTGTGTGTGCGTGGATACATCTATACTGTATATGCTGCACAAGTCTCAGGTCATATCATACTGTGTACCAGTGTTAAATGTAAGTGTTATTGCATCACATTTTGTGATACCAAGTTCACATAATGCTCTGTGGATTAGACTTTGCATTACTATTATTGCAATGTTGCAAAAAAATGTTTCCCTTGGCGAAAATTAAAGTTGATTCTTTGTAAGTAGAAAAATCACGAGCATTTAATATACAGTGAAACTCGCTTAAGATGTTTCTGCATGGTAGGTTGTCCCGCCTAAAAGTTCTTTGTTTTAATTCCCTACATCTCATCTATATAGCCCTATGTTAATAAATCCCACTTAAAAGGTTTTTGTTGAAGATAGATAACCCGCATATAATGTTCAAAACTAATGGACTTTTGTTTAAAAAAAAAACTTGAATTATATAATTTTCCTATATAGATCGCTTAAAAAGACGTCACAAACAATTTACATTGGAACCTCGTGAAGACGAGAGTTGACATTGACGGCAGAAATTGTGTTATAACAGATGCTCATTTCAACCGATATTGCCGACAAATCGTCAGTTCTCCGCCTTCCTCTCCCTCCCCATTCCAATAACTACGTACTAGTAACAGTGTGCCCATGCCGTGCTATGCGGGACCCCAAAAAACTAAACACCCTGTATCTCGAAAACCACTGAAACGATTTGAACAAAATTTTATATACGTTCATGCCATTACTACCTCTCAACAACAAAACAATAAAATTTCAAAATATTATTGTTTTTCAAAAAACCGAAAATTTTAATTTTTTTATTATTTTTATTATTTTTTCCAACAACACAATTTTTTTGGGGGTACTCTATTCTCAGCGACATAATGTCAATATCTTATAAACAAATTTAAAAAAAAAATTCACATTTTTACTTTAGCGTAAACGTTTAAATTCGTAGACGAATGACCATGACATGTTGATTGTGCATCTGCTTATGTGAAACTAATACACACGTTAAAACAGTGGCACAGTATACGCACTTTGAAACATCACCTCTCGTAACATATTTTCATACAAGGAAAAAATTTGTGTATATGAACGAAAAATAAATAATTCTCATCTGAATGCTGAATTACATAATGCAATCTTGCAAGCGTAACATGGCTGTGTTGGGCGTTGGCCTCTAGGGTAGCGTGGACTGCTACCGCCAGCAGACAGAGATGACACAATTTTCTTTGTATGTACACGCGTCAATATAGAGTCCACTCATCGCACAGTATCGATCACCGCTTGTCGCTGTGATGCCTGCTCCGTCAGGATTATTATTTCTGAGTTTCACGTCAAGAGCGCACCACCAGATGTACGGGACGCAGCGTACAATCGATTCTTTCTCGCAACTCTCGATGTTCACTTCCGAGTGCGCCACGAGTTGTTTATGTGACACATTTCGCATACGTACTGCCGTTGTTCTGTCGTTATAACGTACAAAACCGTGAAAATGCACAAAAATACTGTCGTTATGGCCGTATTCTCGTCTTAACCCATACTCATCTTAACGAGGTTCCACTGTATAAATCATCTGCGATAATGAAACTCGAGCCGCACGCCGCACAATGCTCGAAGGTAGTCATGACGAAACCTAAACCACATGCTGCATGCATTCCGTGTACGTTCAACCACTCACGTGCTCGCACTCTTATTGATCCACTGTCGCTGTTCTTACAACTGCCAGTACCCCCTTATTATACCAGCCATATTGTCGAACCTGAACATCACGCCACTGACTGTTCACTTTACTTGGCAGCTCCAGTGCATTTATTACATTACTTTCCAAGCTTAAAATCTTTATGATGCTAACAAATGTCGTAATGTTAAGGAAGTTTACGGCGGTTATTATTATTAATTAATTGACAGACGTTTCTTATAATTAAGGATGTAAGGTGTGGCTGTTCTCGTGTAGACAAAACAACGTCGTCGAGATTATAGGAGTTTGTTTTCGTGAGGGGAATAACGTTTTCAAACACGGAAATCTTGACACATCTTTATTGTGTGTTAAATATAAATAACGCAGCCATGTTATGCTGCAAGATAGCTTTATATAATTTAGCATTCAGATGAGAATTATTTTCTTTTGTTCATACACAAGTAATTTTTCCTTGTATGAAAATATGTTACGAGAGGTGATGTTTCAAAGTACATTTACAGTGCTATTGTTTTAACGTGTGTATTAGTTTCTCATAAGCAAATGCATAATCAACATGGCATCGTCATTTGTTTATGAATGTTGATGTCTACGTTAAAGTATAAATGTGAAACTTTTTTTAATGTGTTACGTTGCTGAGAATATGGTACTCCAAAAATTTTTTTGGAATTTTTTGTTTTTTGAAAAACAATAATATTTTGAAATTTTATTGTTTTGTTGTTGAGAGGTAGTAATGGTGTGAATATATATAACATTTTGTTAAAATCTATCAAGTGGTTTTCGAGATATGGGTTATTTAGTTTTTTGGGGTCCCCACATAGCACGGCATAGGCACACTGTCACTAGTACGTGGCCGGTGAAGGAAGGCGGGGAGTTGATGATTTATTGGCAATATCGGTTGAGACGAGCATCTGTCATAATGCCCATGGCGAAGAAATTGGGAATTGCACCTTCTACACTAAATGAAATCATTACTAGTAAAAAGTGGACTCGTTCATGGAATAGATTGTAATTTTTTGTGTTTTTTTTTTTTGTTGATTCTTAGGTTCTGTATTTTTGTTGTAAACCTCTTTGCCCATAAGAAGTTTTCCTTAATAAGAAGTTTTTAGCATCCAGTCCCTTGAAAAACGTCTTAACAGAGTTTAACTCTAAATGAAATTAATGTGAAACGAAGGAAAGAGTACATAGTTGCTGATATTAAATTCTTGAGGGTTTTTCTTCTCCTTAAAAACAGCTATGCAATGTGCCTCTCCTGTGATGCATTAAAATGTTGTACAGCAGTTTGTATAGCTGTAAAAAAATAATATATAAATACTTTTGCATGATTTGCACATACTACCATATGTTTTTTTTTATATTATTTATAATCAAAGTATGGTACTTTATTATTCTGTTGTTATAGTTCTTGTCTAGGTAGACTGATTCACATTTCTCCCCACTTTTATTTTGCACTTTTGTGATGTTATTTTAACCATTTTCCAGTGTATTATTGCCTTTTTTTCTTCAGAACACACACTTTAGAACACATTTCTTAAATAATTTTAACTGATTTTTAATTTAGGAAATAGTTATTTATTGCTTTTATCAAAGTAGAGCGCAGTCAGTACAAACTATGTATGAACATATTGTAGCTAGGCAACTGTTACTTTGTTGTGATTTTAGAGTGTGAGTGCTACCTGCCGGGCGTTGTTGGTGGACTGGGTGTGTGCGACACCAAGAATGGTCAATGCCTCTGCAAGTCGCTTGTCAAGTCCAGACGCTGCGACATCTGTGCAGACGGCACATTCAATCTGCAGGAGCGCAACTTGTTTGGTTGCAGTCGTAAGTCGTTGATTGTGGGAGTGCAGTGTTGATTGCTTTTAACATTTTCATTGGAAAGTTCCACACATATGTTAGGTGGATTGCTCTTCTAGAACTGTACAGGTTATGTACTTAAATTTTCTGGAGTTTACTTGAAATGTGAAGGTGCTCTTAACACATTATTTGCTGGTGAGATTGTAAGCCTCTTTATCACCTTAAAACTCAAATTATGAAGCATGAATATAATAATTGAATTATATTTGAAGTTGACATATAACATACTGTAGCTATAAACACCAGACCATGACGCAGTACTACTTTTTTTTTTTACAGTAGCTGATTTTGCACTTTTCTGTATTTCACATACTTTATCTTTTGTCCTGTTGGCTATTTTAAAAGTGTAACATTCTCTCTTTGAACATGGTCTTGATTTTTACAACAGTTTTTACTGCCCCCTTGAGAAGAGGAAAAAAAAGTGGTTTCACTGTAGATGGAAAATCATCTTTAGAGTCAGATTAAATTTATTAAGCTGTGAAAAAGGTAACATGAGATTATTTCTGATCTCAATAATATTGCCCAGTTCTGTTTTTCTTGGTACGTATTTAGTGAGCATTTGACAGTTCTTCTGAGGATGTAAGGGTAGTATGAAGCAATAGGCGTCAGAATACAAGGGCTCTGGAAACTGAGCTACCTTGAGAGAGTCTTGTTACTAATTACCATGTTTGCCACATTTCTCACATACGAAAATCAGCAGCGAACCCACTGAGACTCGAACCCAGGGCACTCAGTTTGAAGGCACATGGCCTGACCATGACTCTTAAAGTCTGTAATAATAATTTTCAGTCATAAAGCAGTTTGTAAAACTGTTTATAACGGCACCTTTTATTACGACCACATCTCTATATCACGAGTGAACTCTCGGAATCCATGAGGGTTGAAATAGAGGTTTTACTTCGTACTTAATGATTACACCTGTCTATAACTGCGCTATCCTCAAGGACGGTGACGGGTTGTTGTGCATTACATGTTTTGCTAATAAAATGAGAGTGTGGCTTTTCTCATTGATATATGGTATGTAGAGCTGTACTTTCTCTTCTAATGCCCAAACAATAAGTTGATTATGTTCTACAGTTGTATCCATTTGTATATTAAATTTAGATAGTTGAACATCTGCTTGCATGGAACACTAAACTTAAATAGTTGAACATCTGCTTGCATGGAACCTACTATTCTGTGGTTTAATTTTTTTATTCAGCTCATACAGTCTCCCACAAAAAAGACTTTGATTCCTGCTAAAGCACCAGAATTGAGAAATCCTTGCCATCTTCTTGCAATAGTTCAAAGCTCAGACGCTGGGAACTGGCCCACCAATCTTTCACGAAATCAAGACAACCTCCAGGCCTCAATATCAGTTAACTCATTTTTCCTCCCCCCTATCCATTGCAAGCCATCACAACTGGACCTACATTACTGCCCTATGTTCGAAATTCCCGCCGTGCTTAGTTCGCCTTCCGGCCACTAGGCTTATAGGTAACAGAGCACACACTGCCGCTGGACTTCAGTGCGCCATGTCTTGCCGCCTGAGGAAGCCAGTTTAGTACTGGCAAAACGTCACAACCGCACTTCCGCGGAAAAATGTGTGTCGTCCCTTTGTGTGTATGTATCTGTTTACAAGTATCAGCTGTAAGTACTTGTACCTCTGTCTGTTAATTTACTTAAATAATTTATTAGTTAGCCTTTAATGTTATTTACACTCGTTAAAGCATGCATGCTGTATGGTACGTTGTACGGTAAAAAAAAATTTCTGATTGGCACGGTGAGGGCACAGCGGCAACACGGAACAGCCGTTGACCAGCTCACTTGTGATTGGTCCAAATGAACCTTCCCAACAGTTGAGGTGTGGCTGTTCTCGTGTAGACAAAACAACGTCATCGAGATTATAGGAGTTTGTTTTCGTGAGGCGAATAACATTTTCAAACACGGAAATTTTGACACGTCTTTATTGTTTATTAAATATTTCAGTTGTTAGTTGTACGGAAGCATCTTGTTAAAATAGATAACCATACTTTGTTAGACTTATTTCCCACGCTGTCAAGTTCACTTCCTCATCTGTGCCCGCCAATAAGCTGATTTTTGTAACAGTTGCACAGTTTATAAACGACATACCTCTTAGGAAAAGCTACAGATATGTGATGTAGCTGTTACTTATAATTTTAGTTCACCATGAATGAGCTCGCTGCATCCATCAATTTCGAGAAAATTCCAGTGCGGAAATATTACACTATAACATTACTGAAACACCTCTGCAGATTCCTCATCTAAGTGACGGAAAAAATGTGTACATTGTAATGTATGACGCTTTAAGTGATACAGCAGCCTCACAGAAACTTATAGAATAATTGTTGAATGCTTCCATGTTAGTGTCTTGAAAAACTGAGCTAATTATTGCAGTAATTTTGTAACTTTGGCTATGAATTTCCTTCTCAGAATTCGAAATAGGGATTTTTCCCGATTCTATCCTGTTCCCAGAGGGAATTTTTTTTTCCTGTCCCAAAATTTATCGACCCAAAAATTCTGTTTCTGCACATCCCTAATTAATTGCTGTGTATTTTTGTAGATACTCAACTACAGTGGAACTCACTTAAGATACCTTCTCTATTTAAAAAGTTTCCTGTTTAATATGTTGTGATAATTTTGCACCTTTTATATATGCATGGGTGTACTGAGAATTTTTCTTGTTTTACGATTACTGTTTCCCTCTCTTCATTCAGAAGAGTGTTATCATGCTTTTACTGAAACGTGTTATTAATAAATGGATGTGTATAATGTTGAGCAGAATGCATGTGCGACATTGGTGGCTCGGTGGACGGAGTGTGCAACAAGGACACTGGCCAGTGCGTGTGCAGACCACGCATCAGCGGCAGGACGTGTAGAGAACCGCTTCAAGCGCACTACTTCCCCACCTTGTACCAGTTCCAGTATGAGGCGGAGAATGGCCGTACCCCGGCAAATACTCCCGTCAGATATGGCTTCGATGAGTCCATTTTCAGAGATTACTCTTGGAAAGGTTACGCTGTGTTCTCTCAGTTGCAGGTGAGGGGACTTGACGTCGAAACTTACAGTAGGTACCATCGTGTAAGACTAAGGATTTGTTTCACAATTTTGCCCCAGCTAAACTATCACTAATCTCATATTGCCCTGGAAATATTTTGCTAACCTTGGTGTCACTTGAAAGTTACAAATGCTAAGTTTAAAAAATTATAATAAAACTTCATATTTGATGATTTATTTGTAGTGACTTATTTACCTAATATAACAAAACTTTAAAAATAAAACTTATTTTTTTTAAATCGTACTGCAGGAATTGTAGTGCAGAGGTGCCAAGTACTACAATTTGTCTGTAGTTTAAACAGATAATCACTCGCTATTACGGAAGTACGGTAGCCCAGAAATACTACGTAATTTTACATTTTCAATTAAAATTCACGTGTTTACCATAAGCGTGCTTGTTATTGTTTACGTCACGTCGTCCACAGATATAGCACACTGGTTGCGGCAGCTGTTTGCCCGAAGCCATAGCAGAGGCTTACCTAGTCCCTCAAAGTGATAACGTCTGTGGCCATGGTACAAAGGCTTGACGCATGCACTAGTATGCACGTGTTGCTTCGTCCACTGATCAGCCATATTGAATTAGAATATTAACCTCATCGTTGTAGTGTAACAAAAATAAGTTTTTGTGAATATTTAAATTCAACTACATATGAGTTTGCAACAGAAGAATTTTCAGAAATATCATTCAGCATATTTACTGTTGTGGGATGTTTCAAGTGCCTCAAATGTATCTCAACAACACATGTTTTGTTTACTGTGCAAATGTGACTACAACTTAAACAAGGTGACAATGATGATTGCCGCAGTCATATTTACGGTAAAAGTGTTAAGCATTTTTGAAGTCAAACTATGGATTTTTCATAAAATTATTACTGAAAGCTTTCATAAATGGTTGGCATCTCTGGTAATGCTAATTTAGGTAAACATATCCAGTTACTGGTCCTAAATGGTTTCCAGCATGTGTGTTAGGTTAAAGAGTAATGTAATTTAATGTTAGTATGTTGCTTGTATGTTCAGAAAGAAGTGATACAGGACATCAGCATCCCAAAGCACTCAATATACCGGATGGTGCTGAGGTACGTGAACCTGAACCAAGATGCAGTGCTGGGGACAATCAGGATCACGCCAGACAACCCTAATGACGGGTCGGAGCAGACGTTCCAGGTTCTGTTGAAGCCAAGCAGAACCCCGGCGCTGGTGACAGTGTCAGGGCCGACCGGGAGTATCCCCTCTCCCTTCGTCATGACCAGTGCCATCTGGTCCGTCAGCATCGTCAGCGAGAGGAACCTCTTTGTGGTAAGAGTCTTTCTTTGCTAGTCAGCCAGCCTCTTTGAATTATAGGTACTAGGATTGTGAGGATATTTGTTTATCAAAACAAAACAACATTGTTTAAAGTTCCTATTCAGTTGTAAAACAAGTCGCTGGAAATCATAACAGAATAGAAAATTTTTGCAATGGTATCCAACGGCTTATAAAAAAATGTTGATGTAGGCTAGATGAATATCAACGAAAATGTCAGCATTTTTACCTGCTTGTGTACTTAATGACTGCATGTGACAATTTGATCCCTCCACTTGATGATTCGACGAATAGGAGAAATACAGTATTTATCCTAAAATAAGAAGACTTCGAAAATCAAATCAGACGACCCAGAAGTTTCCACTTTGGTCTAAAGGAATTAAATAACTTTCCTGGTAAATGAGAAGGCCAGAAACATTTGAATAGTTAGTATTAAAACATAATTTTTGCTGTATTCAGATAGTAAAGTAATGAAACATGTTCTGATTATCAAGCATGGTTAATATTGGCTGAAGTCTGTCTGTTAAGAATATTTTACTATTTACGTAAGTAGGGTTGCGCGAATGTTCAGATTACCGAAACTGAAATCAAATTTTTTCTACATACTTTCATTTTGAAATTTATTTATGAGTGAAACATTTTTAATTAAATTACTGTTCTGTAGCTTATTGAAGTTTGTTTCATTTTAATATGTTAAGAAAAAATCTTGATGCAGTGAAATTGTAATTACATATACAAGTTGTGTAAACAAATTTATTAGAAAAATATTTGTACCACAATTTATTTACTTGCCCTTAAATGAGCATGCAACAAATTGTAAACAAATATGGCAGGTAGTGTGAAAAGGTACTATTCCATTAGGCGCTGACATTAATAGTATTAACATTTTGGAATCGTAACAAAATCACGTTGCATTTGAAAAAATTACCTTATACGTTCGTGTTACCAAATACCAGCGTAGGTATGTATTCATAATGTACGTAAAAAAAATGTTTGTACATGAAAATACATAAAGCTGCTGCCATGTTCCTGCACGTGTAATAGCTTACACAACGACATAGAACATTTTATTTTTAAGTCACCATAGTCTCGAATAAATGAATGCCAATTAATTAACACACATCTAGTCAGGTACATAGCCATAAATACACGTACGCACATATGGATACACACACATGAACACACACACAAACATGCACGCTCAATATAAACAAATGTACACACACAGAGCATATGTATGCATGCGTGCACATGCACATACCCACACACAGACACACACTACACATATAGATACACACATGTACACACATGCATGCATGCATGCATGTACACACACACATATAATCAGCCTCTAGGCCCTTGGAACTTGTGCACTGACAGTGCACATGTACAAACAAGAGAAATATTTACATACTTATATTGTTACAAAATGGTTTTGTTTCTTATACCTAGTGTGCTATAATAAATGTTTACTGTAATTTATTGAAGAAGTGATTTCCCAAGGATTTCAGATGTGTCACTATTATTAATCACATGAATTAAATGCACTGAAGATGGACCAAATTGTGAGCTATTTGTATTGTATTTTGTGTTATGGTAATGCACCAAACCTTCTGTTTGATTTGTGTTGTGTAGGTGTGGCAACACCTCATTAGACATGATAAATCTTTTGACAGTTTCTGCCTTCTTACAGGACTACTTTGTTTTCCTGCCGGACGCATACTACGAAGCACCTCTGCTGGTGGAGAAGGTGGAAGCACCGTGTGAAGTCGGAGGTCAAGGACTGTGCAGACACTTCCGCTACCCAAACGTGACAAAGTTTGACACGGTGCATGGGGAAGGTGGCTACCTCATTGACGGAGACTCGAAGCAGCCACTGAGACAGTACTTGCCTACTTTCCAGGTATTCTACAAACAAAATTTTTCAATCACTTCATTCACTTTGTATTTGGGAATGTATAAGACACATCAGAGGTTTGTAAAGAAAAATTTAGATTTATTACTCTAGAGCTTCGATTATATTGCTGTGGTATTTTACGAGGCCATAGTCTGGTACTGTGGGGCTTCGTAAAATCTGAGTTCTACTGTATTTATTTATAATTTATTTATTTAATGCCTTTATTTAAATGGTGAAGTTAAAGTCATTTAGCCTTCTCTTACACCTAACCATTATCATACAAATACAGAAATACAGAACACAATATATTACAATATAAAAAAGTAAACAAATAGACAGTACTTGATAACAGTGTATACAAAGTATCATTTATGTGTGGAATACGATAGCACATAAGACGCTAGTGTAAAAAATAGTACGTATTAAGTAAGGCTATACGTCATTCAAAATTATGGAGGAGTAAACCTAATATGTTGACAAATGTAACATTCAGTAAGTTAGTATAAAAACAATTCCGTAAAAATTATATTAATATAGCTGTAATGAGTGTGCTGTTGTATAGGGAACAGGCGGGAAAATGCAATATACAAGGATAAATGGAATATAACTTGTACCTGTATAGGATTACACAAAATTAAAACTTAGAAAAAACCTAGCGTAACTAACTACTTACGAAAAGTGTAAAATTTAAATTAATAAATGATATACAAACACACTTATGATATGCATAGTAATTAACATTAGCATATAAGTATACTTAGGTTGTTACAACGTAAGGAAGTGCTATCATTTATAATAACGATAAAATCAAGGAAATACTAGACTAAAAGCGCTTGTCTTTTTTCCGGGTTCATGATCGTATACTAATAATATATTTATGGACGCCACGTTTGAAAGCCGGGAGTGTTGATGAATTCCGCACTTGAACAGGTTGAGAGTTCCATGCCCGAGCAACAGAGACAGTGAAAGACTTTGAGAAAGAGCGTGATTTATGAGCAGGAACGGACAACTTTGGAGCGTGTTCCGAAATTATGATTTTCCCGCAGGATTTTTGGCCGGGATACTAGGTATTTAGGACTTAATTTTGGTGAAAACAGGGTCTTGTATGTACGAGCCAAGCTATTAAGTAAGTGCCTCTCGCTAAGACGTAGCCAGTTAAGTTTGTCAGTGAATTCTGAGACGTGATCATGAGGCTTTAGACCAAAACAAAATGAGCGCAAGCATTTTGTATATGTTGTAACTTTGTTGCAGACTTCTTGTCAGTATCTATGAACACCACATCACAGTAATCTAGGATAGGAAATATTAATGCGTGAACAAGGGTTATTTTAGCTGACTGTGGTAAGAAGTGTTTTTTTCTGTTGAGCACTCGTACGATGGGGTATGAAGACTTGCATATTTTGTCTACCTGTCTTGACCATGTAAGATCATTACTGATAATAATACCAAGATCAGTGACTTCTTAAACAAGTAGTATTGGCGATCCTGCGAGCGTACTTTAAGGTAATGCTATTTTGCGGCTTTTATTGATAGTCCTGTGCGACGCTATAAGTATTCATTGTGTTTTTACAGGATTATTTACGGACCAACACGTAGTAGACTTAAGGTCATTATTGAGACTGTTCACTAATTCCTCGACTTTACTTAACGGGGCTGACAAGTAAAGTGGTAGGTTATCAGCGTACAAGTAATAACTACATTTGTTAAGTGATGCTGGTAGGTCGTTAATGAACATAGAGAATAATAAGGAGCCAAGAACCGACCCTTGTGGCACTCCACAGTCGACTGTCTTCGATGAAGATTGTTTTCCGTTGATCATAACACATTGTTGCCGGCCTTGAAGATACGACTGGGTCCATGCAATGGCGTTTCTAGAGAATCGAAAATTAGAACTCAGCTTATGAATCAAGATGTTGTTATTAACGGTGTTAAAAGCTTTAGAGAAATCAAGTAGAGTTAGTATTGTCACATAGTGTTTATCTTTAGCCATTCGTATATCATCTACTATGTTTGATAATGCGGTACAAGTGCTGTGTCTCGCTCGGAAAGTGGACTGGTAAGTTTCTAAAAGATTGTTATTATTCACGTAATTATATATTTGTTTGTGGACCAAGTATTCAAGTGCCTTAGAGAGTGCCGGTAATATGCTGATTAGCAGAACATGATCTGATTCGGAACCTTTAGAATTTTTGGGCAATGGTTTCACTTCCAATTGCTTGGGGAGGAGCACTGGTAAATCGAACAATTAATAATGTCAGTAATGACAGGGAGTAATACGAAAATTATTTTCTATATTTAAGCAATACTTATTCCATCTGCCCCTTGAGCTATGGATTTTATCTGCATTACCAATTTATACATGTCCTCGGGACGAAAACACGTGAATCTGAACGGTTTGCCTGTATTATCTGCGTGGGAGTCAACTTGTAATGCGTTTTGTACAGCTTGACTACTACCTTACCTTTCACTGACTGTGAGATATATCAACCTTACAGTTAGTTTGTTTGCATTTGCTGATAGTGATCTGACAAAACTTCTGCCATAATAAACTCTTGTAAATACAAGAACCAATAGAATTTAGAGAATACTGCATACTTGCTTTCCTTACTGCTTGAGTACATTTATTGCGTAGCTTTCTATACGCCTCAAAACTGTCTCCTGTTGGAGATGGATTTCTTAAGTCCTGCTTAAGAACTGCATATAATTTATCACATTCTTTCGTGAGCTGTCTTATGTCCTGGGTTAACCAAGGGCTGGGCAGTCGTGTAACACGTCTCCGTTTGATAGGTAGTGAAGAGTTTAAAAGCTGGATTAGAAATATGTTTAAAACAAATACTTTATCATCCACTGCATTTGCATGCATTAGGTCATGCCAAGGCATTTGAGCAGCATTGTTCTGTAATTTGTGCAGGTCTAAATTTTTATAATCTCTATACAAAATAATCATTGACTGATATTTCTGTGACTGTAGGGAATACAATACATAAATTAAATCATGATGGGAGATTCTAGGCACTCTGATTTGCCCGTGTGAACTGATAAGCTCAGGTCGAGATGTAAGTATGACCTCTAATTAGGACTGTCAGTCAACAGTGTGGTGAGTAGTGTTAGAGGGCACACAGACATGTTTAAGCCAGTAAACATATTTAAAACATTATTGGATTTAGTTGTGCATAGCAAATTTGTGTTGAAGTCCCCCATTACAATTCAGTGCTCATATTTCTGAACGCAGTTAGATAACCCCTCTTCGAAACTGGATCAGTCGCCTACCTTCGGAGGGCGATTGACAACTGAAATTAAAACTTTGGTTAGTGGCAATGTCAGTTCTATAAAAATTAATTCAGGATTGGACATATATTCAGAGGGAGAAGAAATAATTTCTTTGCATTTAATGTAGCTTCTTACTTAGACTCACACACCATGCTTCTCTTATTAACGTGATCATTGCGAAACAAAACATAATCAGACGAATCCACCAGGGAAGAAGAAAGCGAAGGTTTTAACCACGTCTCGCTTACTAATAATATGTGCAATGACAGAGGGATTAAAATTAGCGAAGTAATACAGAGTACATATAAACAGACTTATTAAGTACAGATACTTGGAGTTGGCCAAACAAAAATACATATATATAGAAATATTCGTACATGTTTACAAATACCGTATATAGTTTAGACTGTTCGCGATAAATTTTTTGTAGGCATCCATGGTACAGTTCATGTTAAATGTTTGACACCAATTGGTTCAAAACAAGAAAAAACAATATTTCATATATATTTTGGGCAAAAACTAATAATAAGAGGAGAAAAAAGAATTTCACTAATTGTCACTTATGAAGGAGATAGTAGCAGAAATTCACCCACATCTCCGCAGTTCCTAGGAATTTATAACGTTCAAGTGGCGTGTCCCAGACTTAACGACCATCTTGCAATCTGCAGTCCACACATTCTGTAAACTGTATTTCACGATCATAACATTGAGTAATGTGTGACGCTCTGCCGTCAAGTCCTCACAAATAGTGACTCCTGTTTTGGCAAGGAGACGCTTCGCCCTGAAAACCTCACTACGCCTCCGATAAGACACAAATTTAATAATAATTGGTCGAGGCTTACCATCTTTTTTGACTCCCACTCAATGGCTCGTGTCGATATCCTCGATGGTGATGTGTGGCAGCTTCAGCTTGTTGTGCACCACATCAAGAACCAGTGCATCAGTGTTTTCTTTTTCACCTTCACTTACCCGAAGATCCGCAGGTTCGACCGCCGCTGGTATTGCTCAAGGTCACTCTGAGCATGGAATATCTCGCACTTCAAATCCCTCAGAGAGTCATTAAATTTTTTCACCTCCTCACGAAGCTTGGTAATTTCACCCGGATTGAATGAAATAGTCTCTTTTAGTTCTTGAATGACCGCCCCGGAAAAGGCGGCTGTAAAGGCTTCGACAATCACACTTACAACATCTCTAGATCGGAGAAGCACCTAAACTCACTCTTGCACCAACTCCTCGAGCTGGCACATTCAATCTGCTTGGCTACCATAACGCTGGCTTGTAGTGGTGCGGTGCAAAACGGAAAACAAAAACCTGTCAAATAATGCCAGAAGCATAGTTTACTATTACAATTTGGCTATCACTGGGAACTACGTCAACTCCTTAAGCAGTCTTGCAAATTACAACTTAATACACCGGTATCTACACCTTCTACAACTACGGAAAGCAGGAGCGAACTTTCACTGTTCTACCCACTAGCCACCATTGCCATACACGTATTGGCTGCACTGAATTTTTATTTTCTTGTAAATTTTGGCTGTTTATGATTGTCCTGAAGCTGAGACTAACTAGCCAATGTAGCAGGACCCCACCTGCTGAAAAGTGACTTATACCACCAGACGAGGCGAAGGGCACAGGTAGCTACAGGGGAGAGGACTCTGATGACCTGGTCACTCTCACTTTCACTTTAGTCACTTCCACCCATTTTACCATTGCTTTACCGTACAACCAGGTGTTCAGTTGAGCGAGAGATAAGGGGCGTAGTCGACTTGTAGTGGTCCTCAGTGGAAATGATAGCAGCAGTAATTTGTAATAACTGTTACAGGTGTTGCTGGTTTTGTAGCTACTTAGTTAATTTCCAGTGGGCATGCGACCAGTGGACCAATGCAAGGGTGTCCAAGTGTTGTGCATCTATACTGACACAAGGTGCTGAGGGAAAACCCTCATTTGTTCTCCCCCGAGGTAAGGCGTAATGGTTCAACTGGAAAAAGATCTTCTAGAACCTGTCAGTTCTAGTTGGTGAAAGACACAGGTGGCTCTCTTGCCATCCCTAACCTCAACGTCCTCTGCAAGCTACTACCCCTGTCAGGGTAGGCTGTGTTCTAGAGCCAAGGAGGTTGGTCCGGTAGAGTCTTGTTTCCTGTGGAGACTACCTGAAGGATACTTGAATTAGTGGGTTGTTTCCTAGTCTTCCCACTGAGCCAGTGGTCCTAGGTGACCACAAGTTAGGTAGAGTTGTGTTTGCTCTGATCTGTACACACAGTCCCAGCCCCGGCTGTGATAACCATGTGGAATGATTACGTCAGCCGAGCGTTTGAGCAGGTTAAAGATGGGATGGACGGAGGGAGCGAAGCGTATGGGGGTAGGTAATAGAGCCAGCGGTCAAGGTCACGTTGCTCTCAACATTGCGATGTTGCAGCTTGCTGTGCACAAACTGTCTTGAATGTGATTTAGCAAAGCGTATACCGTTAAGTACACGTGATGAGTCGTAAAAAGCTGCATTCATTCACAGATGCAGAAAAATTAAAGATTTTCAGTGAAGTGGAAGAGATTGGTAACTGTGCTGCGGGAAGAAAATACGACGTCGACGAATCATGTGTGCGAGATCGGAGGAAAAATAAAGACAAGCTACTAATGGCCAGTGGTGAGAGACGTGCATTAAGTGGTGCGGCAGCGAAGTTTCTGGAAATTATGTTAATAAATAAATACTGTATAGGTATGTGTAAATATCAACTTTTTTATGTAGAATGTACCATGTTTACATTATGCACCGTTTTTTCTTAGTATATATGTGAACGAAGTTTCGTGACTGGGACGAGAGGCATGCTTTATTGATTGTTCATTGCCCAGCGTGCGACATGGAAGCGGGAGTGAGAGTAAACAGTAAACAGCTGGCAAGGTCATGCACGCTCGCTCCTAGTCAGATATTTTATCTGTCGCCCGCTACGTTGCCACGCAGCACTCTCACCCGCCTTCTATTTGTCATTGTTAAATATTGGGACAGAAACGTACGTTTCAGTTTCTTATTCTTTAAGATTTGTGACTGTTTAAAAACAAACTAACTCCTGAGACAAAAAGATTTTTTTACATGCAGATCTGCTGTGAAACTTTTTTTTCCCATAGTGTCGTTCTAAAAACAAAGCTGCGGGTTTTACACAGGGAAGGGTGATACATGGGTACATATATATGGTAAGTTGTAAGTCTATTAAAAGTACTTTCACTGGCTGCAACGTATACTTATTTATTCATAAATAGTCTTAAACCATCAATTGAAAAAAAAAAAAAAAAAAAAGATTAAATTTGTTAAAAAATTTGGCCATGGAAGTGACTTTGAGTTGAATGCACGCGGCAGAGCGAGCAACACTGTATTGCTTAATAAGTGCGTGCATAGATACTTTCTTGTTACCAGGTGGCTGGCGGGTGAATGAGATTGGTAATAAAACCAGCGTATTTATAAAAATTTAAATTAAATTATTTATGCAGACTTTTTACGACAAATTTATTGCAGTAAACATAACTACTAATGTTTCGCTATTACTAAAAAAACGCTCTAGTTCAAAGTATTTTTGCTACCAGTAACCAGTTTGTTGAATGGACATGGAGGCGTACAAGCTACAATTTTCCTACATTTTTTTAGAGGAGCAGGAGAGGGACGGAAAGGTAGACGACTTGGCAGTGTTAGTCCTCGCTTCTTGCATGTTGATGGCGCGCACACAGCCTAACTCATTAGACGCACACTCAACGTTGGTTCCATTGAAAGTTCTTAAAGGTTTTTTCACCAGTTTTTTTTCTTTCATGGCTGTGGCGTACCAATCGATGGTAATTCTGGTGTGTTATTGTTGTTGGCTAACAGACTTTTTAAAATTACCTTAAATTCTGATGAACTAGGCCGATCTATCTTTTTTTGAGGAGGGAGGGGGAGGGTGAAGAAATATGAAGTTGCATTTGACGAAACATTGATTTATAGTTAACATTTTTGGGTCCCGAGGCATTTCATTATTTGGGGTTCTACTGTAGTTCAAACTGCATCAATTGTGCCATTTTGATCCATAGTTGCTTGCTTCCTGATGCTGACGCTGATGTGGACTGCTGATAGTGGGACATATTTTATTTATGTTGTGGTTTTTGCTCTGTCATTTCCACAGTGTTATAAAACAGTTAAACGAATGCTTGTCAAGCTGTTATGTATTAATTGTTCTTTTATCAACTCATTTTTTCACCCCTTCGAAAAGGATCACAACACATTTTTTTTTCTTTTCGCTATACATATCACACCTTTGACAGAATATGTGTTTGTGTGTGTGTTTTAGTTGTACAGTAATATTTTTGTAACAGTTGTAGTAGTTGCTGTTGTGGCTGTCAACAAGGTCTGCAGGTACAGTAATACAGTTGTGTGCAGTGCAACACAGGCCTTTACTCCCATCCAACCACGATGTTGTTGACAGGAGTTGGATGGAACAAGCAAAGACAGCAACATCCCGTTACTGAACAGTGACCAGCAAGAGATCAATTTCGACCTGAGGATCACGAAGCCAGGCCGACACGTGCTGCTGCTCAACTACGTGACGCCTACGGGAGACGCGAGGACGGCGACGGTGCAGGTGGACGTCAGCTCGCAGCAGGGCCGTGACGTGGGCATGGTACAGCTCAATGCCTGCCCGTACACTTCTGCTTGCCGCCAGGCTGTGCTTGACCGCCAGGGCCAGATCGCCCTATATGACTTTGACACCAACTTCATCAGTGTGAGCCTTAAGGTGAGTGTTGCCAACATAAATGTCCCTTCCTCTTGTGAACGCTGCAAGTGTCAGAGCCTGTACATTCACATTATAACAGAGTACATTATACAATGTTAACTCAAAAATGTAGAATCATTATTTATGACGGCTCTTCAAGGGTAACGATTTCAGAAGTTTGGGTTACCATTTCATATATTACATAACCAAGGGTAATTGTATGGAATTTCTTTAATACAAACAGAAGAGACTTAAATATTTTACAGTTTGTAACAATGAAGTTGAAATTCACAAGTGTATGTGAAAATTATTAAAAAGGGCCTAACATTTTATCCATTATGTAAGTTCTCAAAATAATATCTTTAATGTCATAACCATATGTCCTTTTTTCTTTTACCAGCGCTCTTGACATGTTAATGTTTTGCTTAGAAAAGCAAATTTTTATTTAGCATGCAAATTAACATTTAATTTCTTTTCCAAATGAAAATGAATACTGCATTTTATTAATAAGAACTTTCTTTAAATGAGGTTTGTCACAAACAACTCTAGGCCTTGGTGGGGGAGCACTACATAAACATGCAGACAACACAAAGTTAATACTGAAAACACACACAAACTCTATGCAAACATACAAAAGGTAAAATGAGAACAGTCAAACAGATACAAATACAAAGAACCATACTAATAATAAAAGTCCTGTTAAAAAAAAAACAGTAGCAATTAAAATGTTAATATGTAATCAGTTTAGTTTATTGCCTAATATTTTTGTAGGATATTTGGTGAACTGGAATTGAAGTTAAGAAAATTTGCAAAGAAATTATTAACGGTTCGTTTTATTGAGTGTCGTCATGATATTTTGTCAAATATCGGAGTAGTGGGTTTTGAAGTCTAAATTGTGTAAGATTTCTGGGGAGTAAATGTGGTTTGTTAGAATTTTGTGTATGTGTAGCACATTGAGCATATTTGTCCTTTTGTGCAGATCAGATAGGGGGATTTTAGTATGGAATTTGTCTAATATATATTGAGTGGTATGATTTTGTTTATTTTCTATTGGTTTAATATATGTATGTTGGTGTAAGGTTATTCCAGATTACTAGTAGGATACCTAGATCTCTCACATACTGTTTTCATACTTTGATATGACGTTCAGTTTGTAGTGTTGTGTAATCTGATTTCTTTTTTCAGGAAAATGTGGTAGCGTATGTTTTAGTGGTATTTAGCGTAATTTTTTTGTTTGAGTACCATTCATAGTCTTCTGTAGAGGAGATTTTTAGGAAAATTTCGAGGTCATCGACAAAGAGTGTCTTTTGAGGGTGTTTTATAATTTCTGTGATGTCATCTGTAAAAATAGTGAGCAAGATTGGAGATATTTTAATAAACTTAAAACTGTTTGCTGCCATTTAATTAATGTACCTAAAATCAATGGCTATAATAAAAAAACATTAGTTTAACCCAGACAAAATTTATAGCCATATTTTCCACATGCAACTCCAGTTCCACTGTCATTCAAAACAACTGGATTTATGTATAAATGAACAGTGCCGATCTTTAGAGACTTTCCAAAAAATGACATCAATAAGCTGTGCAGCTGCTCTCGTCACAAAGAAGAGAAAGGAGGGATAGAGCACACACATGTTTTGAATGATAGTAAGTGTAGCTTTGATTGTGAAGACATCTTTTGTTCACTAATTATTTCCAGGCAGAACCAGACGCCAATGTTGCAGTTGACTCAGTAGTGGCTATTCCATATGACGAGTGGTCGCTGGACTATCAGCAGCCGCAGCCTGCGTGTGTTCGCATGAACGGAGAGTGTATTCAAGCTACCTTTGTCTCGCCGCCTGACTCCAAGAAGGTGATGTTATACAGACTTAAGTCACAGTATTGTTGGTATCTCTGATATTACCGTATTTGCCGGCATATAAAACGACAATTTTTACATATTTTTGGCCCTCAAAAATTGCTACTCGTCTTATATGAGGGTGCAAAAATTTTTGGTAGCCAAAAATCGTTTGAAAGCTAAACTGTAAGCTGTGGAGTTGTATGATGTTTCAAGGAATTGCGTTTTTCGTCACAAATGAAAACGAGTGCCCCGTTTATTTTAGTAAAATTTACGGTACGAAATTTGGATGAGCGTCATTCATAATAAAGGACACTTCCTCGCAGCTAAGCGGCGATCTATGCGATCGCGTGTCGAGATACTTCGTCTCGCCAGCCTACAACTCTCAGGCGGAGAAAACGAGGATCTAGGTCCACATGCTTTTATCCTTTGTCTCGCAAGCACAAGACTCTCTGGCGGAAAAAACAAGGATCTAGATACCGTACAACACATTCAAGTGTCTACCATCTAGTGCTAGGCTGGCGGACAACAGCGCACAGGAATGCGATGACCTTGCAAGCAGCTGTTTTTGCCCGGTGTTGCAATGTAGTGCGCGGCGTACCTCTGTCCGGCATTGCCAAGTCGCGCACCCCTGCCGGCAAAAGGAGATATTGCCGGCCGTCGCCGTTGCATTTCCTTGGCTCTTGGGCGCGCGGAGGGCAGTAGTAGCCAATGTTATTCGTTTATGTGTCTATTATGATGTTTAAATGCCGGTAATAAATGCATTCAAAATATATAAACTAAGTTTTTAATGTTTCAGGCAAAGGAAAAATATTTTTCTGTCGGGAATTTCAAAATTAGTAATTTACTTTTTTTCAAGATTTTGTGCCTTCAAAACCATGACTCGTCTTATATGCGGGGTCGTCCTGTATGCCAACAAATACGGTATCTCTATTACTGTTGCTGTACCTTGTCTGCATCGTTTGCTGTATTGTGACACATTTCATTTACTTAGCAATAGGGAAAGTGTTGGTGAAAGTGTGAGCACTGGTTGTTTAATAATACGTAATTCCAAATACAAAGTCTCCTAGTCTTAAAACTTAACAATTCACTAATTATTCAATTTTATATCACTTGAAAACTCTATTAACTTACATTCCGTTCTGATACTTCTGTGTATGGTATAAAATTAACATATTTTTCATTGTACAACGTACTTCATACAACGTTTAGTAGTGAAGCACACACATGCTATCTCTTTGTCAAATTAAAAACTTTGTTGCGCTGGTCACAGAAGACACTGAGTTAACAACAGGAAGCATCCGACACATCACTTTATGTTTATGAGTGTAAGTTAACTTATGCAGTCAGTAGGAACCTACATAGTTTTATAAAAGTGTATTAACAGTGTATATACACAACAAATATGTGTGTTCAATTAATTTTATTCAGGATTATTGTATTTAAAAATGAATATATAAAAATTGACCTGCAGCACAACCTGTAATTCACTTCTAACTTTACAAACAGTGGGACAGTCATTGTTAAGGGGAATTGATCCCTCTCAGATAGGATTTACAGTTTTTCTTGAAAATCAGTGACTAGAGAGGTTCTTTTACTCTTTTAATGTTGACAAGGCATAGTTTGAAGTTGTTTACAATATTGGACGTACGCCATTGCCATACAATTTTCGTCCCAGAAATCCACACAAGAGAAGAGGGAAAATTACAATTAAACAAACGATAAAAACAAGTAAGCCCGGACTGGTTTGGCTCTAGTAACCACATATATAAAATAAACCATGGAAATTCAACAAGGAATTAAGTCAGGCCGCAAGAGTAAAAAATTAATCAATTAATAAAAATAAATTGAACTTCCAAAACAAATGATCAAATAAATAGGCCAACACTGGTTTGGCTCTAGTCAGCACATGTGTAAATGAAATAATAAAATTCCGGCAGGAAGAAGTCAAGTCGCAAGATAAGGTAAAATCAAAAACCAAATAAAAAATGAAAAAAATTGAACATCAGAAACAGAATGAACTCAGGACACCTGATAAAATAAGTAAGCCAAAACTGGTTTGGCTTTAATCCGCACATATTGTGGTGTAGGAAGTATGTGTATGTAGGTTGGTATGTATATTATTGGAGGGAAGTGTGTGTATGAAGGTTGGTAGTTGTGTGTCTTAATGTTGGTCTTTTCCCGCGGGAACGGTAGCGATGTACTCGGTGGCATTTGTGCATTAAAAGTGTGGTGAAGACACAATATTGGCGACGAGGAAAGTGGTAATGCCGTGAAAACTACGAGTTCAACAGGTCTGGCCGTCGAGGCGCATCATGGCGATGTTTCCGGCATTTGGTGAGTTTGTCCCTGGGCGGGATGCATGGAAGACGTACGCGGAACGTCTCCAGTT
>PNEQ01001542.1:0-11761 GCA_003012365.1 Medauroidea extradentata | reverse complement strand
ATATGTTTTGGTTGTTGTTTTTGGTAATTTGTTTTCATCGTCGTTCTTTGTATTTTGTTGTACTCGTCGAATTTTGTCACTGTGCTGTTCTATCGTGGAGTCCTGAGTTCATTCGTTCTGGATGTTCGATTTATTTTTATTTTACTGTTGACAATTTGACTCAATTCCTGTTGGAATATTGTGTTTTATTTATATATGTGCGGATTAAAGCCAAACCAGTCTTGGCTTACTTATTTTATCAGGTGTCCTGAGTTCATTCTGTTTCTGATGTTCAATTTTTTTCATTTTTTATTTGGTTTTTGATTTTACCTTATCTTGCGACTTGACTTCTTCCTGCCGGAATTTTATTATTTCATTTACACATGTGCTGACTAGAGCCAAACCAGTGTTGGCCTATTTATTTGATCATTTGTTTTGGAAGTTCAATTTATTTTTATTAATTGATTAATTTTTTACTCTTGCGGCCTGACTTAATTCCTTGTTGAATTTCCATGGTTTATTTTATATATGTGGTTACTAGAGCCAAACCAGTCCTGGCTTACTTGTTTCTATCGTTTGTTTAATTGTAATTTTCCCTCTTCTCTTGTGTGGATTTCTGGGACGAAAATTGTATGGCAATGGCGTATGTCCAATATTGTAAACAACTTCATACACTCCCATTGCATAAAACATTCAAAGACATAAGGCATAGTTTATTGTTTCATTCACTGTTTTGAATCCACGCTGAATTGTTCCTATTACTTTTGTGGCCTGTGGAGTCGCTCCCTTAAACTAAACTATATTTCCTTTTCAGCTGTTTCCCATTTAAAAATAATAAATATATTATGGCTCCAAAAATTTCAGAAAATTGATTAAATTTGTATTTATGCCCTGTTGTGACAAAAATTTTGATGCAGCGACTGTAAGAGAAGTTATCGATAAGGAACTGGTGAATCCAATGTGGTAGGGATCAATACCACTTAATGTGGAATTGTTTGCAGTAACGTGCAGTGATTTGTTTTTAAACTTTGATTCCAAACATTATCCCAAATCGCCTATACCAAAGATTTTCTAAATTTTTTTTCTGGCTCTACTGAAACAGTGTGCAGGGTTATGTTTCATGTTCCTAGAGCTAGTGTTGAAATCATAGCAATGTTTTTCCATGTGGTAGGTTGAGTTTGAACATGGAAATGAGCTTAGAGTTTCAAGAATTCAGCCTCGATTGTTTGACAACAATACTCAACTCGTGTACTTGAATGTCAGCGAACCAATGATTGACATCACTGGGAAAGTGGAGAGCCCAGGAGCATATGTGTTTGTGGTCCACTTTCTTCAACCAGACAACCCAGGTATTGTCAGTAGCATAGTTTGTAGCATTGTCAAATCACCTCATTAGTTAGCTCAGTGTGCCTAAATTATTGGTTGTAATTCATAGTAATGAGTAGAGTGTTAGGTAATTTGTGGATAATGATTGTGTCACACGATTTTATGGCGAAAACTTGGTACAAAATTTTTTGGTAAAATGGTTTTAGGCTCTTAGTTTCCGAGAAAAATTTCATGAAATGTCTTAAAACTGAAGTAATTAATGTGTGGTTTTTCCTTAAGGGAACAAGGTCTCAGTGTAATATTGCTCTTTACATAAATGGTCACCAGTAGCATAGTCTGTTCTTTTGCCAGTCTTGTACTGCGAGGGTTCCGTGTTAGAATCTCTGCGAGGGTTAGGTGATTACTCTGTACTTAGTAGGTATGGACTACAGCACATGAATCTGTTATGGAAAGTGGATAAAGAATATAGGTTAACACAAACACCTGTCCCTTGCTGGGATTCAAACCTGGAATCTCTAGACTGCAGATTAGTAAGCAACTACGCTATGGGTTTGTCAGTCACGTAACGCACAACATTTTACATTGTGACCGTATTCCCACGTGAGAGTACCACACATTTGTTTCTATGCCTTTCAGATATTTCATACAGTTTTTCTCAGAAACTTAAGATTCTGAGACAATGCTACCAAAGAGTGAAGTGAAGATATTTTGGTCAGCACTCAACATCGAGATCTTCAGCGCTGGTGAGGGGTGACATGATGTGAGTATGGAGCACCGCCGGAATTAAGGGGCAGGGGAAACGGGAGAACCCAGAGAAAACCCACTGATTAGCGGTATCGTTTGGCACGGTTCCCACATGGAATAAATCCGGGGACCGAACCCACCGGGAACCAAACCCAGGTCACTTTGGTGGAAGGCGAGTGGTCTAGCTACCGAAGAGCATTTTCTATACGTTTTCGTCACAGAATCGCATAACAATCTATATCTGTGAATTATCAACATTCTGCATGTGCTTTTCTTCCTTATTACGAGCTTGTATCAAATTAAATGCCAACATTAATTTTTGTTTTTTTCACCGCTTTTTCTGTGCAGTTGAAACCCAAGTTTTTTTTTTTTTAAATGTACAAACAAACAGTAATTTTTAGTAAGCAAAGCAACATATGTTATAATTTTAGTGTATTAAATTTTACCACTTGACCTGTAATTACTAAAAACTGTCAAGTTGGAGCATAACAGCTGCAGTTTACGTTGGAGTTATTGCTGTACAAATTAAATTTAGCCAAAGATAGGTGATGTTAATTTCATAGCTATTAAGTACCAGATTGATTTACTTTGCTAAAAAATTAATAAAAATTAAACAAATGAAATACATTTAGTTTTATCCTTTTACTCATTTTCAGAGTTTGACTTGGATGTGTTGGTGCACAATGGACAAATGTACGAAGCTAAACTCCCAGTCAAACACTGCCCGTCAAGTTCAGGGTGTCGCTCCATTGTCCGACAGCTCGACGGCAACACCAATTTTGTTCTCACAGAAAATTTTGTGTTTACCCTGAAGGTGAGTCACTTAGGAGAACAAATATGTCTGACACTGCACAGTTAATAAACTAACGTCCCGAGGGCAGCATATCAGGATTCAAAGTCTCAGCTTGTATGCTTTATTGTATCACTACTGCATATTAATATTTGCAATTCTTTTAATAAGATAAGTTCTCGAGGTTCACAATTTTTATCTGTAGGAAGCAATAAAAATGTAAGCCATCATGATAAGACTGATGTGTACTTCAAGAATAATCTTCCTTAACGTGTGGAGCATTGAGTTGCAGCACACAGTTTTATACTAGACTTTTTTTCCAATCTTATTAGTGCAAAGTATAGCATAAAGTCAAACAAACACTCTTCTGTTTCTGTTTAATGAATCAGGATAGTATTTTTCTCGATACATTTGTCTGGGAAGATAGTTTTGAGCCATTTAAAGATCTCCAAAAACATGTCTCAGGTAAGTGTGATGTATTTTTAAAAATAAAGAAGCACACTTTGTAGTGTTTTTGTCTTTAAAGCTAGAGATATTGGGATACATTTATCAATTTCACATGAAACAAAACACATATGATATGCTACAACACTGCTTGCACAGTAGGTGAAGATTAATTGTAAAATGATTGAAGTAGGTATGGCCATTGTAGCAGAAGAAGCAGGTTTACATATTACAGAGAATGTATTTTATCATTTTAAAGCCATTGTTGCATGGATAACAGAAAAATTGTTTAACTGCGTGTGGTGCATTTTAGACTGGCCATTGTAAATACTTGCTTGAAGTTACTTGCCCTGACAACCAAATTGAAAGTTGTAACTGCATTTATGATGCACTTATAAGGACTTAAGAAGTTCACACATAACTTTCAGTATATCTGCTTCAGAACGTGTGTTTTATGTGATATCATAAGAAAGGAGGAGACTAAAATAAAAGCTTTATTTTATGACATGAGGTATTTATTTTACTGAACTGAACAATCAGTGGTTGCCTAGAGTGAAATTATGTTTTGTATCAAAATTTTTCATTTCAACACATTATGTGATTACAATACAATGCTCTCTTAAAAAGTTTCATGCCTAATAATTTAAATAGTTTTGCACCATTTCAATTTTTTCACATGTAACTGAACCCTTTAAAGAAGTTTCCCTCATAATTAAGCATTACTTCTTTCAGGCCTATAACAAACCTCTTAACAGGGTTTTATTCTATGTACCATACTGCTACTTTGCTGAAGGCAGCATGAATCTGAGTTTACATCTTATAGATGCCAATGTAAATAGCAATGTAACATTTATTTCATATTCTTTTAGAACAGAGCAGTAGCTTCTATTGAACTTATGCTAGTGGTTCGGCTGTAAGTTAGTGTTTATTTATGGTGTTGACTGTTGTTTTATGGAAACCATTCACGACAGTACTGCAGTAGAAGAAAATGGGAATCTGATGTTTTTTTTCCCTCTGTCCAGGCTCCGACGGGTAAGAATGTATGGCTCGACTACTTGCTCGTGATCCCGGCAGACAAGTACACGTCAGGCGTGCTTGAGGAAGCACCGGTAGATCACACGAGAACATTCATCACACAGTGTGGGAAAAACCACTTCGACATAAATGAAACTGCTCAAGGTACTGTTTGAAGGGGTTGTAAGCTAAAAAAATTTTTTTGAAATTTTGTGAAACCAACAGGAACTACATAATCTTAATAATAAAGATCTTCAGACTGTTATGACATTTTTTTAATTTATCATATGTCGTAAAACTGATGTGTATACTGATTTTAGTCTCAAAGTACAAATTTTTAAAATTAGAAGCATTAACAAGTTGCGGCAACTTGTTTTATTAAAATTATGTAGGCTTTTAAAAGATGCAGAGATGACGTACCTAAGTAAATGGATAAATTGACAAAACATTTCCATTGTTATTCAACAAAACAAACACTACTGCTCATGTTGAACACAAAAATATTTGATTTCTGATTGTGTCAATATTCTGAATATTTGCATATTCCTGTAGTAGTTGGTAGGTTGCATCAGAAGCAGATAACAGTAGCCTACTTAGTGAACAGTTAGCACTAATTATTATCAGATTATGTGTATGTTGTTTGTAATAGATTCAATGTATGTTTTTGTCATTCGAGAAAGGACTAACAGCTTTATGAACAGCTTGTATATGGTATATACTCGGCATTCAGGCAACCATACTGTGTATAAAACAGGAATGCAGGCAAAATTTAAGGTGGGATCTCATCCTTAAAACTGAATTTGCAATTTACATTCAAAATGTTACTTTTTTTTTAATAATGAAATAATTTATAAATGATTTTTAACATTTTACAGTTACCAATTTTTAATTTTTATATACGCTTTACCTGATGACTTTGAAACAGTGAACAGTTATTTATAATTTAAAGATAGTAACTTCTCTAATGAAACTGTAACTGTCAGTTATAAATTTATGAGTTTCTCGCCAGATAATTTTTTTTTCCCAGAGAGCTATAATTACAGTTCCTAAACATCTAAAGTAAAACAAAAATAATCAGGTAGAGAAAGAATTCATCATTGGGAAAAGAAGGTAGAAATTCACCCCGCCTTTTTCTAGTAGAGTCAGTGCAACCCGTTTTAAAAAAATTAAACTTTATCTGTATTAAAAAAATAGTTAATAACCTTAGTTATCAGTTATATTATATTAATGAAAATACTGTATATTGAATGAGGTTTAGTAGAATTGTTTATGAAACTGTAAATTTTCATTATTCTTATTGTTAGTAAATCTAAGCTAAGCACGTATGGTATGTTTCAAAACCTTTTCAACACTTTTTTTTCCCTACAAATTTCACCTTAGTTTTACAGAAGTGGTCAGCTGCATTTACATAGTTGACCATACAGAAGATATCTTCAGTCTACCGCTGTTGCCATCTTGAAGATGTAAGATAATTCTTAGCAGGACCAGGGATCAGAAAATACTGGCTCTATTGCTACAGCACACTGGTTTATTACTTTTTCAGGCACTATCCCATATATCAAAGCACAAACAAAAATATGTTCCAGCCAGCAATACTAATTTCTTTATAAACGCCATCACTTTCTTTTAGCACTTTGCAGAACTGGTTTCCTTTTCTCTTCTCTCCCTTCCCTCACCACCCAATAACAATTTGGAAAGCTTGTCAGCTGAACGTGTTGTGTAATCTTACAGTAGCACAGGTGAACAAATTGCTAAATAATTTTGATGAGTGTTGACATTTTATGCATCAAGATCTCTGTACATTTCAGTGTTATGCTGTCAAAATTGTTTATTCATTTCAATTGTATGTGAAGAGTTAATGTTCTTGTTTGTATCATACAAGTTTTGTCTTGAATAAGTACTATTTGTAGCGATGCTGTAGCAAACACATATGTTTGTTTCGCAGGTTTCTGCCGCGACGCAGTGTTCTCGCTCACAGCAGAGTACAATAACGGGGCCTTGCCGTGTGACTGTGACTTTGACGGAGCCTTGAGTTTCGACTGCGAGCAGTTTGGCGGCCAGTGTCAGTGCAGGCCGAATGTGATAGGGAGGAGGTGCGACGCTTGTAGGACTGGCTTCTACGGCTTCCCGAACTGCAGGCCTTGCAACTGTCCAGCCACTGCCTTCTGTGAAGCCATCACAGGTTTGTGCTGTTCAACGCCAGTCTAGCTGGTTTTCTGTCGCTTTACCCGTCTTTGCTCTGATGGTTTCTGAACATGTCATTGCAACTCTTTACCTGTTCCTGATTTCTGGTTCCAGCTGTTACATTTGAATCTGTTTTTGCTGAAAGTAACTGAGGCAATTTTGGCTTTTTTTTTCTTTTATCTAAGAAATTCACTACTTAACCATAGATACATCGTGTAGTGGTGAAGATAAATAAGTTTGGTATAACCTTATGGGATAAATCACGAGTCTATTGAATGCTTGTTTAACAGAAAGGCATTAAGTCAGTGATTTATTGTTTTGTTAAAAAAGTTTCAGTTACTTTTACTACATGCTTGATTATTTCAATAAATTTTTCAGCTTGTCTTTATGTAAACATTGACAATAAACTGTTATCTGTGTTTTGTAATTTTAGCAGATGGCAATGTTTTGGGGAAAAGGAACTAAGTCAAAATTTAAACAATTTTCACTACAGTATTGTTTACATTTCAATGCTTGGTAATATTCTTGTTTTGCCTTTCATTCTAGTTACAATACATGGAAGAAAATTTAAGCCAGAATATTATTTACATTAGGACGAAACTGTTTTTTGCTTCTCCTGAAAAGTAAGAAAATTTGGCTAGGTTCCTTTCAGCAGAAATTTATTCATTTGAGCTTGCAGGCTGAAACTCAGGTACATTCGTATTAATGTAGAATGACCCACTGGAATTATTATCCCACACGTCAGTCTATAAATCCTTGCTTGCAAGTACTGTACTCACTAGTTTACTATTAATTAACAGTATTCATTAATTTTTCATTCATCCATTCACTGTTTGTGAATTTATACATTTCTGTGTAGGAAGGTAAAATTGAGCCTTTCTGGCTTTATAAATTTACGTCACATTATTCTTAATGTGTATTCAAATTTAAAAAAAAATTAAATATTACATTTTTAGAGCTCACCAATGCATTTGCATTAAAAGGTAAGAGGAATGTACAACCATACATTTGTGGTTAAAACTAAGGGCTTTCATAGTTAATTATAAAGTCCCACTGTTTCAGGTATAGAATATAGCTCCGATTTTACAACTTGGATTTTACAAATACGTACAGTGATTTTATGACGTTATCCCCAAAAACCATTTTAGGAACATTACACTTTATCAAATTGGAGCTGTAGTTTAATTTACATAGTTCAGCACAAGGGCTACATTCCACTTGATGCTGACAGCTGCTGAATTTACAGACAAATGTTCCTTTATATGCTAAGGCTACTGGCCAGTAACTGAAACAGCGACTGAATGACGCATCACTTCCTGCTGATCTACTGGTGTGCAGGAGGTTAGGCAGTCTCAGTAAAAGCAGAGGACATAAATTTGGCGGAAATAGGTGATAAACCTGTTCATTATAATATACTGTTGACGTTATGTGGCAAAGATCTACTTAGTTTAAGGAAAAATTGGAAGTAAATTTTTTCAGTGGAACCAAAATGTAAATGTTTTAAATAAGATTTGTTTTTCTATTTAAAATATTAATATTACTGTATAATTTATATTTTATCAAATAATAACAAAGAGTTGCATAAGTATTTTTGTAGTACTTAATAAAGCATGTTGTCATGTTATATTGCAGACATTATTATTTTTGCTGGTGGCCTTTACTGACAAGCTATCCATTTGGGTTCCCACCTTAATAAGACCGCTGAGTACTGGTGGTGCTCCATTTAGCCTATCACTGACCAGTAAACTCAACAGCAAATGTAGTGCGACCTAGGGCATAGTCAGTGTACATCTTGCAGCATGTAAGAGCAATGAGGCATTAAGCTCGTGTATTAGTATCGTCCATTTCCTTCCACTTGCTTCTGGATCCCAAACATTGACAAAAATTTTCATGTCAGCAACCCATAACTCAGTTGTGCTTCTTTCTATGTTGTGTCTTGTAGACAAGCTCATGTGATTTCT
Organism: Medauroidea extradentata; assembly: GCA_003012365.1. Classification (NCBI taxonomy): domain Eukaryota; kingdom Metazoa; phylum Arthropoda; class Insecta; order Phasmatodea; family Phasmatidae; genus Medauroidea; species Medauroidea extradentata. Next base: position 3,319 of record PNEQ01001542.1, on the reverse strand, counting down.
GCTGGTAGGAACATGTATCTGCCCTCCTCGTGTGGTTGGAGTCAGGTGCGACCAGTGTATGAACAACACGTACGGCTTCGACCCTATCATCGGCTGTGAAGAGTGCAACTGCGATCCCTTTGGAGTAGCCCGTGGAAACTTGCAGTGTGATCTCTTCAATGGAAGCTGCCAGTATGTACTGCAAGGTCTAACTTTGCTGTTATAGTAGATCCTTTTTTTTTTTTTTTTTACACTTCTCAAGGTACCTGGAAAAATTGTTGTAATTTACAGGAATGTGTAAAAAGAGAGAAATTCCTAATGTAAAAATAGTAAATGGGACCACAAAAGTTTATGTAAAAAAAAGGAATCTGAAAAAAACAGGGTGGTGTAAAAGAGGGGTTCTACGTATTTCTCGTATCCACATTAGCATTAAAGTTATATGTTTACTAATTACTGAAGTATCATGTATATAAAGATAAAGTTGTTTACATATTGAAAAACTTAAACTTAATTTTTGTAATCATTTTGATAGAAGCCATTATCAAATGATATTAATGTATATTATGTAATATACATTTTATATAGCATCGTATACTATGGGAAAAAAGATATTTTTAGAAATAAGCACTAGTTTGACTATGTTTTTGCAGATGCAAACAGAATATTGTTGGCAGAAGTTGTGATATGTGCAAGGCTGGGCACTGGCAATTCCCATTCTGCAGGAGGTGTGACTGCGACAGACGAGGCACCACAGACAAAATATGTGACCAGGTAATATTTATTTAAAAACAAAATTTGGTTACCTTAAAGTAGTATTGGTCCTACTTTTGTGATTTTAAGTGTGGTCATAACGAGTCGTGTGAAGAACACCTTCTCCTCTTGCCTTAATGACTGTCGTAAGGTGTGACTGCAGTGGACTTGGATTCATTTTTCTTAGCTTTCAATACTGGAGAAATGAAATCTCTTGTACAGGCAGCACTAGGTTCTTTTGACAGTGCTGTGGCATCATGTAGTGTTTTGCCAGCAAGTTTTGCTGAACAATTTTGAATCCCACTCTTCATACAGAACCAAGCTGTTGCTTAGTAAATACAGTAAACTCCGGAATAATTTCTTACAAATATATAAATTTAACCGTGATATATATAGCCTTTAAATTTTTATTTCAGATAATCCTATACATTTTTTTTTTTTTTTTTGCAAGTGGAAGTATGGTAATTTTCTCAACTGAAACACACGGGTACTTTACTGTAAAACGTTCCTTTTTAGTTTAAAAAAAATTAACTTTATAGGCAGCACCCTAAGTTTTCATGTGCGATTTTAGCAGAAAAAAATGTGTGGCCTATGCACACTAAAATAAAGGTGTATGACCTAGGTTGCTCTGTGATTCCATATACAGAATCAGTGTACACTATCTAAATAAAATTTGAATACCACAAATGCATAGCTAGAAAGACATCATTATATCAAATGATTCGTTCGTAAATTTGACGGAAGGTATTTTTTTGCATTGTTGGTTAATCAGTTTTATATAACAGCTGTCTAAACGTTTTAAATTTTATACAAATGGTTTAGCATTAAACTGATGGAGCATAATTGTCGTCATTGCGGTGCTGTGTTGTCAGTTGCTGCTAATGTTTACGGCGTTGTTTTACAATCTCCGGTAGATATTCACACTTAGTCAGATAGTAGCTGTATTTTGTAACCTTCTCTTTAACTTCATGAATCATCTATCAAATTTGTTTAGCCATGTTCAGTTGTGGTATTGGCCAATTATATTATGGCACCACAAGTTACAAAGGAGAAAAATTAGCAAAGTTTAACACCTTTTATTTTGACAATCAGTATGATTTTTAACATCTGGAAAGCGTTACAAAGAACTTTCAAAACTTTCAAATTTCAGTTTACAAGTAAGGCATGAACCAACAAATGCAACTTTAAAGAATGAACGAATTTTGCAATTACAATTTGCAACGCAGAAGTCACTTGATGTAATATGAATGAGACAGAAATTAGGTTTATATTGCATGATATTTACACATTGATAGCGTGCGATGGCAAAGAACATTGCAAGTAGAATAACATTGCATTACAAATTTCCAACATGACTTCACGTAGTAAAAATTGACTGCATCTTGAATACTCATAAGCCACACTGCTTTCACAATACAAAATTTAACCAACTTGACTCTGACGCTTAATTAAATTCAACAAGATTTCCCCGAGTGTGTCATATATTCCTTGTTACTCAATTTTGTGCCAAAACATTAATTGAAATTCAGTAAAACCCCGCTCGTACAGCACTGGGTTCGTATGTACACTTCGCTTGTACGTACAGATTTTCATGAACAATGAAAATAAAATGAATAAAATAAAAAAGTTAGTAATTGAAAACCAGTTGCAGAGATATATTAAAACGTTGTTATAAGTAGCAGTGTTTATAAGAAGTATAGGTGTACAAGCTCAGCCTTTAAATTATGTGTTTCACGATGAAAACGGTAGAAACACTGGCAAAAATTCATTAAGAAAGATCGCTGCTGGTACGCAAGCCGCAGAGTGCGTGCTGGGTCATTGACCTACCGCTAGGTGTTTCTCAAAGCAGCATCAGCTTCTCTGTCGCTAGCTGTACCTTGCTCTCTCTCTCTGGCGATGTCTGTGTGGCGAGATGCACCATGTGTTGCTCGTCACAGCTCATGCCCTGCCCATTGCTGCCGCTGCCAGCTAATGTCGGCACTGGATGGCCATCACAAGCAATAAAAAAGTATTGTAACTCTTCCTTTTTCCTCCTTTCCTCCTCCCTAAGCCCTACTATGGGTACCATTACTCATCGTGAGGAATTACTTTCTACGTTGACACTCTCTCTCGAGCGGGATGAGATCAATTTAATTTAGATGTTATATGAGATGTTAGGGTGGGCGCCAGCAATACTCCCCAGTATTACACTTCGAGACTCTTACACTCAGGGGGTGGTCTGTCCAGGTACTGTTAATTATCCCACTCGACGGTGTTACTGATTGTTTTATACTGATAGGTACATGAGCACTAGGGTATGAGGGTGAACAAAATTACTAATTGAATACTGCGACTGATAATTACGTTTCGATACACTGTTTTATTATGCGTCTGCTTACATGTGCCTTAAAAAAAATTACGTTAATTGAAAAATGCTGGATTTGGTCAGTGTGGTCACGGAAGGTGTTATGGCGCTTTCTGGCTGCTACTGATGTTAATACGGCGGTTGTGGCATGAGCTGTTATGACGGCACGTGAAAGTGTGACTCCTGCTTAAGCAAGGGTCCGCTGGCCGCTGGGATGGACCAGGGGTTCGCTCAGGAGAATGAAGA
>PNEQ01001541.1:29183-46567 GCA_003012365.1 Medauroidea extradentata | reverse complement strand
TTTTTTTTTTTTTTTTTTTTTTTTTTTTTTTTTTTTTTTTTTTTTTTTTTTTTTTTTTTTTTTTTTTTTTTTTTTTTTTTTTTTTTTTTTTTTTTTTTTTTTTTTTTTTTTTTTTTTTTTTTTTTTTTTTTTTTTTTTTTTTTTTTTTTTTTTTTTTTTTTTTTTTTTTTTTTTTTTTTTTTTTTTTTTTTTAAGTATACGCTGGTACAACACACGTTATCTTTAATAATGCGCTATAAAATATTCAGGTTACCAACGAAAGTCTCGTATAGGTGGTTCAGAATAAAGTGAGAACTCAATAATCCCCGCTTAAGTTCTATTTTCAGCACGTAACAGCTAACGACCGGAAATTGCTAACCTCTCTGGACATGTCGCCTAACAATAGCGCGTGTAAGATAAATTGTTTAATCGGAATGACTCGATACAGTTTGATCAAAATCAGTTTATTAAATACATAAAATACAATTTTGCCGATTTCGGTATGTTTTGTTTCAGTATTGTTGCACTTAAAAAGGAAAATACACGGAACTATACTGCGTAATTTCGCTGCCAACCATGCAAGCAGTAAGGTAACTATAGTTAATGTGGATTATACAGGCTGTTACAAAAAGGTACGGCCAAACATTCAGGAAACATTCCACACACACACACAAAGAAAGAAAATATGTGATACGGACATATGTCCGGCAACGCTTAATTACCATGGTAGAGCTCAATTCCTTACATCTCGTTAAATGTCATCGTAAAACACATTTCGTACAGACACTGCTCAAATTACCCAATGGAATGTTTCGTTGTAATGTACGTTACTTCCTATGATCACCGCCAGGTGGGCGACGTGACGGAAGGTAATCGTGACTGCATTGCGTCTCTTCAACTCACATGAAGTGATGAACTGGGAGCACACAGTGGCCACCTGGCGGTGGTCCTAGGAAGTAAAGTACATTGTTAAGAATCAATACATTGGGTAATTGGAACAGTGTCTTACGAAGTGTTATTTACGATTACATTTAACGAGATGCAAGGAATTGAGCTCTACCATGGTAACTAAGCGTTTCCGGACATATGACCATATCACATGTTTTCTTTCTTTGTGTGTGTGGAATGTTTCCTGAAAGTTTGGCCGTACCTTTTGATAACATTCTGTACGAAGTAACGGATAGGTTATTTTTCCGAAAGTTAAAGGTTTAGTGCTCACTTCATCCCGAATGACCTATAGAAGCATGTTGTCTGCGAGAAGACAGTCCAGTGACTCGCGCCTAGAGGCTGGGGTGAGGTATGACGCTCGTCCTTACAGCTCCCGCACCACAGTTCTAGGGCTGTAAGGCGGGAGATACGTCCACCCAGATGACCACCATAACTTCGCCATCCTTACATACATAAACATTCACGGCGAGCCGGAGTTTCGGCATGTTCTTGTATACGCGGGTTGGCAGCCCTTGGCTCCGGGCGACTTCAAGGAAAGCCGCGCAGAGGAAGCTGTGGGTGACGTCACTAGAGACAAACACGGGAGGAAGAAGGGGGACACCCACATACAGCACGACACTTGCGCCAGTGATGTGACGTCACACCGCAGCACACGTGCCAAGGCGACACAAACATTCGCACATCACCCGCCCTCAGTGTTGCCAATATCGCGACTGGGTCGGCACGCACTACACCATGAAGGGTAGACGGAGTAAGCCGACCATATATCGTAATAATATCTTATACCGCGATAAATCACATTTCAGCCATCACACTGTTGTACTCGATTTTCTTAAGATAATGTAATTTAGCACACAGGAAATACAACAATACGTACCTAATATGTAATCGGCCTACAGATAGCTACCACAGATGGGGCGTTTGCATGAAATTAAAATTAATTGAAACATTTGCCATATTAATAATAAAGGAGAAACACGAACACAGCAAAAATAATTTTTTCTTCTGAACTCTTTGGTATGAAAATGCGACTCAAAATAGAATCGTGGAAATTTGTAAACGGGTTTTGATTGGTCCACGTCATCAGCCTGTATGAACACTTTTCTTGCCATCGAAAGATTGTGTAAATACATACCATGCAGTTAGTACATATGGCTTGGTATGACGAGTATATTAAAGCTTAGACAATTTACCGAATGTATAAGTACTTAATATATAAAATTATCGTGTCACAATATTTGTTTCCATACTCCTCCGAAACGGCTTAACCGATTTCAATTAAATTTTGTATATACATTCGGTAGGTCTGCAAATAGGTTTTTATCTATTTTTATACTCCTAAGTGCTATTGTTCAGTCAATACTTTTAATTTAATAATTTTACAACCCGGTCGATAACTGTGTAAGTGATAATTGATCAGTTATCCCCACGAGCTGATACCAGTCTATCCCCACCAGGTGTCGCTGCTCTATTATTATTATTATTAATTTCTTTATTATAAGACCTCTTCCACTTATATACCACATCCTTACACACTTACAATAAGTTATTTATGCGACAAAACAACGTTTGTCGGGGCAGCTAGTGTACTTATACGTATCTAACATAACGAATGCTACACTGTCCCCGAAATGAGAAGCGTCAATACACGGTAGGTTATAGTGATGTAAACAACAAGACTTACATGATTTTACACAAGGTTCGCAGCAAATCATACACTGTAGAAGCAGTTGTCAGTAAGAAAATGACGGAATTGAAACTGCAACATGCAAACATTATGCTGCTGGCCAAGGTATGTAGACAACTTTCAAGTTATTCATATAATTCATAATGTTGTTGCGCAACACACCTTTAACGTAAAATCAATTGGTTAACGTCATAAGCACAGCATAAGAAGTAATAGAAGCGAGATGACGTGGTTTCATCGTCCTCGTTATTATATTCGCAACAGTACAAAGTACGTCATGAGGAACATTCACGTCTCGGCGCACGGCTTTAAACTCTTTCCGACGCGTGTTTTCCAATTTTTGGGCAGTAAAAATAGTTTTGGGGCTGAATGTATGCTCGTCATTGTACATCTTGGTACAAGACACCACTCAATAGTCCGGCATTCTGCCAAACGTTTGTCTGTTTGACTAAAACTCGCACATCTGCTCTGCTTACTGATAGCTTCTCGTTTACGGGCTGATGACGTCACAGCGGCGGCCATGTTGTGACGTATGGTTTTCACAGGCGTTTTAAATGTATGTACGGTTTTTAAATTATTGCAAATTACTTCAAATCAACTCCAAATTTAAAAATTTCACCTCCCACGGGCTAGTTTTTTCATACAGATGACATACATGTTCTCAGCAAAAATTGTGAAAAAGACCCATTAGTCCTACGTTTAACATTTCGTTTATACGAGAATTCAAAACCTTAGCATCACGAAGAAGGGTAGGTTTACCATAAAGTCAATTTTCGATGCAAAGGACTACAAGTACTGTTTCCACGGTTCTATTATTAATACAATTCAATAAAATTGTTTTATTAAATTATTTCATCCAATAAATTCTAGTGGTGTAGGCAACCACTCCAGATGGAGAAACATATCTGAAATTGGCCAGATATGAATACGGGTATATTTCTCTATCCCTGATGCCAGATCTGGCCAATTTCAGATCTAACCAAATGTGGCCCAGATATACTTTTGTCACATGGGGCAGTGGGTCAGACCGCTCGCCTCCCACCAAGGCGATCCGGGCTCGACCTCCGGAATTGTTGCAGGTGGTGGACGCTGCCATTGTCAGGGCTGTTCCCTCGGACTACTCCAGTTTCCTTCGCCCATGCATTCCGTCCCTGCTCCATCTACGAGCCTTCATCTCTGTTCCTCCAGGTTGGTTTGCTACACATCTAGTATAGTCAGAATCACAGTTGAAACTGAACAACGAGAATACTCGTGGCGGCGCGCGGTCCCCTCGGCCTGATCGCGATATTTGTTTTACATAATGGCACAGAATTGTGTCAAAATATAATAAAACAAAATAGTAATAAAAATACTAATAGAGAATCTGTTGGAAGTGGAGCTTCAGAAGACGCTTCTTGTACTCGAGAGGCCTACGAGGGTCAAAGTAGCAAGGCCACAACGGTACATATACCACACCTCATCCTAGCCACTGTGGTATATCGTAATATTAAGGGGCCTCTCTACATGCTCTTCGAGTACATCGCTGCGAGTTACGGCTATTCTTTTTATGGCGAACCTATGTAATGCGCGTTGTATTTGTATATCTACGAAAATAACTAGCGCTTCAAACTTTGTCGCTAATTTTAAAAAAAATTAACACGTTATATGAAATATCATTTTCTGGCCCCTCAAAATAACCAAAAATGGGTTTTCCAGACTGCCTTACCTAGAAAACACAACCGGATTCGAAGAACACAATTACAGAAACAAGCACTAGACTTTGAACTACGCTGCCCACAAATATAATGTGGTCGCCGGTTAGCAACCCATATGAAAAAGGATTGTAGTGAAGCACTACGCAATCTGAGTATCTTGCGCGGAGAGGCGATAATGCACTATATACTTTGGCCAACGACAACCTTACTACTGCTCCTCCCTCACACACACTGGAAGTGTAAATATTTTAAGATTCTGCACCCCGAATTTCATACTAACATAGACTGCAAAATCATACATCTATCCCATTTTTGAACGTGAGAAATTAGTTCTTTACGATAACAGGAGGACCCAAAATGGGTACACATACATACGTGTAACGATCTTTTAATTCTACTCCTTAGCTGAAATTATTCGCACAATTAAAAGAAAAGTATATCGGCCGAAGTTCTGCACATTGTTCAGCGCCACGGGAATGCTGTCATCTTAAACACTATGTTTTACCCCTCAACACCACCACCATGACTTACTATCCCATACCAAAATTACTAACGCTATGTATCATGTTTTCCTCTTTCTTTCAGTCACAAATGTCTGTACATTCATATAGAATAGTATAGGCCGTTCGGAATAAAGTGAACACTAATTATTTAACCTTTGAAAAATATCACTAGCTGTTACTACATATAATTCAACATTACCGATAGTCACTTTACTGCTTGTATGGTTGGCAACGAAACAACACAATATAGTTCCGTGTTTATTCGTATTTAAATATAACAATATTGAAACAAAATCAACCGACAGCGATATAGTTGTATTTTATATAATTAATAAACTTCTTTTTTATCGAACTATATATGTACCTATCGACTGAACAATTTATCTTACACGCGCAAACATATAGTGACGTGTCCCAGGATCTTAGCCTTTGCCTGTAGTTAGCTGCTACACGCGGAAAGATACGAATTGGCTGGAAATAGATCTTTAGCAGGGCTTTTTCGAGTGCTCCCTTTATTCCGAACTGCCTATAACAGCCCACATATCGAAAATTGGTATTACATTATGTGTAATAATTTCATGCACCAACATTTTCTCTATGAAAAATCACATTTACAGCATGCTCTGACTTGTAGTACGTAGTACTTAGTGAAACATTTTGATAAAATATAATTGTGTGACTCTTAGACAAAGCTGTGACTATGCACAAACTAACTATTTATACAGCTGTAGTGGCTATCCTCCCAACTGACAACACGGGTGGAAGTTATGGTGAAAAATAAATCTGGCGGTACATGTTAACTGAAGTATGTACACAATAAATTATAGCAGTTTCCATCATAGCTGCTGTATCCACAGCCAATATTTTAGTTTGCCACAAGTATCTCCGGTACCATTACAATGCACAAGAATTCATTCACTTCTTACATACACTGGGTGTATGAAACAATGTATACATTTTTGTATATATGTTTATGTTGTCCTTGCCATCCTGTCAATGGGATATACACCACATTACACATAAAGGTAAGATAGACAGTTCATGCACATGACCAATCTAAGTGGGTCATAAATATTTACAACACTCACAATACGTGACAGGTGGAAACCTAATCTACCCTGATAAGCCATTTGTGACTAACTCTATGGATAACATATTATGGTCTTACGTAATCTATATTTCATGAACCGACACACTTTACTGGCAACTGGTAAGTGTAAACATATCAAAAACTAAATCCAATATTTTATTTCCATGAAAAACGTATTATGGCAATAGGCAAACATGAGTGATGGTGAAATGATGCTGGCAATCAAATGGGGGTGCACAATAGACCACAGACAAATATCAGAGAGCTCTCATTCATTGAATAGAGTAAGGGCCGATCCTATACTCGACTATCGAGTATTAGAATGCCTCTTCAGCTCTCTATATAGAATGTGCATGGACGGCTCTCACTTTACAGTGAAAGTGGTCTGAAGCTCTTTCGTAGGCCTTTCCGTGTGTTTTGTTGATAATGGCGGTAGAGTGGAAGATTCCCTGGAATAACCTGTTATGCAATACTTGCTGAAACATACTGTAACTATTTTGTTAATTTTAACACGTTAAGGAATCATGTAAATTAAGTTTTGTGTTTGACAAAAAATTATAAGACTGCTGTTCGTCTTCCTAGAAGAAATATGCCTGTTTCATCTAGTGTACCTGTGCAGTATTCCATTGGGGTGGAATTTTCTAACGACCATAATAGTGTAACTGAACTTCTACTGAATATATGTATTTGTATTTATCATAACATTGATTTGAAAATTTGACAATACATATTTGTACAGGCAATAAACATATCATGTGAAAATTATGAATACCATACACTTAAAAAGAAAATTTTTCCTTTATACATATTCAAATCTAAAATTAAGTTACGTATGGTTTTCTTCAATTACTAATTATATTTTATGTCAATTACATCAGACGTACAAAGTCAGCCAAATATCCAAAAATTGATCTTTTACTTATTTGTGCAAAGTGAGTCGCAGAAAGTTGTTTTTGAGCAGTTCTTCTTACTTTACACATGTTTGTATTTTATACCAAATTAAACAATAAATATTTGTTAACTTGTGTAAAAGCAATATTATTTTTCAAGTGAAAACAATTGGTTTGTGCTCACTGAAGAATCCCTCACAAATTTTTCCAAAACTAAAAAAATTCTGCATACCTAGCCCAAATTAACTGATATAGAGGTCATTCAAGATAAAGAGAGCACTAAAAATTCAACCTTTGAAAAAAATCACTAGCCATTACTGTATAAGTTAACATTAACAAGCTTGAGTTACATTATTGCTTGTATTGTTAGCAAATTATCACATGTAATTCCATATATTTTCCTATTTAAATACAACATTGCTGAAAAAATGCAAAATGAAACTGACCTCTCTGTATTTAATACAATTTAAAATATGTATTTATGATCTTATTGATATACCTACTAGCCCACTGAACATAACCGTCATTTGTAATGCTCTGCACTGCAGACATAGTTCAAAATTCCACTGACAGGTGGCATTAGAGTTAGGTTTACGCTGCTTTGCTTGGAAGTGTAGTTAGTTGACTGTGTTTGTCCACTGTGCAATAAATATGGGTATCTGATAAACACATTCAAAAGTCTTAGAAATGACTGTTATGTCATTAGCATTGTTATGATTTACGATGATCATCAGCCTGAGTATCTGGAATTAGAAATCACATTCTTTTTCAATTTCATACATTAACAAATTACATGATTTATTGTTTCTAATGTGTAGTTCATGGCAGTACATCTGAATGGAGCTTGAATTCTTAAATTATGTTATTATTTCGTGTTTTTAGTGGCGGTTTTGAGACACAAGTATAACGTCAATAGTGCATGTCATATAAATTAGTCGATGCACAGAAACCAGTATTATATAAGATGTTAACTCACAGGTAATAAGAATAATATTGATTCAAGCACGAATGTCACTATACAAGAGTGCAAATAAAAGTTTCACAATAGGTTGTTCAGAATAAAGTAAGCATTAGAGATTTTTAAAAAAACTACTACTACCGTAAACTGGGGTTACTTTGACCTTGTTGGGTTATTTTGACCACTCAGAATTTTAGATTTTATGTCGTTTAGTGACAAAAGTTTCAGACTGTAACTATAAGGATCTAAGGCAGTTATTAAATAATCTCCTCAGAATATCTATTTATTTACCAGAAAACCCAAAAGCTAATATTTTGAATGGTCAAAGTAACCCCGAAAATGGACAAAATAACCATGGTTTATGGTACTACCAATTACTGCGTTTAATTGAACATTAATAACAGTTGCATTATTCCTAGTACGGTTGACAGCGAATTACCAAAATGTAGTTAAGAGTTATTTTCCAGTATAAATACAAAAATACAGAAATAAATCAATTGAAATTGACATGTTTATAGTTTACATGATCAATAAATTTTTTTATTAAACTACATAGATTCCTACTGACCACACAATAAACTTACATGTGCAATCATGCGATATGTACAGAGTGGTTACTCATTTCTCGTTGTTAGTCATTACTTGCGCAAAATCTATCTGTGATCAGTCCCACAGAGTTCAGAGAGTTTTTAATACAACCAAAATATAGCATGAGCTTGCTTCGTTACTAAAGTAAGTGTTAACTTGTCATACGCTGTACAACGTAAAAAAAAAGTTAATTTTTATCTCACACGTTGAAGTTTTATAAACACAATGTATATTTATACAACTATCACATTTTATATAAAGTTATAGATATTCACTGAATCATTATGTTTTGTGACTGGCATACATTTTGTTTACTTATTATTAAACAGCACATCATTACATTTTCATCCACTGAACAACATTAACTGTTTCTTGATTGGTTTATGTCTGTAGTTTTATTACTGACAGTAGCAACTGAAGTTATGTTTTCAGAATGTGATATTGACCAAAAGGAACACATTTACGAACGTGGTTCGTAATTTTGATCCAACATGCTGTAGGCCTAGCTTATAACAAAACTACGCACATTGTAACTATTTCAGAACTGGTAAGAGCTTAAAATGTTGTTTTCTTAATTTAAGAAGCAATTAACTTATATTTGTAGTCCAGAATGTTTACACTGTATTCAAGATGTTACGGGACTAAAGGTATGGAAAGGCCTACACGTCTCATGTAACACATTTTTTGAGATGATGTTAACAAACTTTTTAAAACATTTGCCTTTGTTCGCCCCTGCTACAATATTGCACATACAGTCAAACGAGTGAAACGTAATACAGACACTTTCACATGCAACATTGTTGACATTTCATCTACAAACCATGTACAAATTAATGGGTAGGAAACATACTAGGAGTGCAGTGCATATATTTAAGAGCCGAAGTGCAGAAACCTATCGTACATAGAAGTTACTTTGCAAGTATTTATAATAACCTAACATGAACAATAGCTGTTATTGATCACATATGATTTTAATGAGCGGATATTGTAGACAACTTCTTTTCAGCACAATCTAATTTAGACAAACATTTTACAGACCATGTAAACACAAGCATGTTGCAATGTTTATGTTTACAGGAAGCAGAACAACAGAAACTGGCTGAAAATAAAAATTTACAAGAGCTTTTTTGAGCCACATGTTGGTTTCACAACAAAGACACAAATGAGCTCTATCTATACATATGCTGAAAATGAAAACAAATCATGTGAAATTCGAAAACTATTTTGAAAAAGTTGGCTTTGATGCTAACTTAAAAATTGGTTTTGCAAATTATGTTATGTAAATAAAACCACTTCTTGGAAATGTGAGCTGTTTAACACAGCCTACGTTTGTAATTAGAAAGCAGATACTTTGAACTGCCAGTATTTTGTGGAAAGTGTTTTAAGGACACCAAAGAAAAAAGTCTTAATGTCGACAAACAAAATTGTGAGTTCCATTAAAAACTAGGCAAACACCACAAATCACATCTCAATGATACAGTAATATTTCAAATGTAATTAATTCATCAGCCACACAGCCATGAGCAATGGTGAGAATGTCAGAAAATAATTTTTTTTATTTTAAACTTTAACTGTGCAGTTGTATGTATGCAAGTCTTTTTTTTTATAATAATATAATTTTAAAAAAATATTATATAGAAAAACTGGTTTAAAATACACACAGAAAAACAGAGAAATTGTCAAACATTCATAAAAAACAAAAATTTACTAGCCACTGTTGGACAACACTGATTCTTACAAGTAATGTTCTTCGTTTAAAGTCGTTCTCACTTAACGCCATCATTCTACGAACCTAACCATGAAATTAACGGAGAACTTATTGTACAGAACTCTAGTTTATTAATATAGAAGCCTACTTTCATCTTCGAGCTAAGTGAGTGCAGTGAGGCCATTAAGCTCTGATAAAGAAAGACATATAAACAAAGTGTAATGACAAATTGTTAGTTAATGTTACACAATGTTACGAGTTTATAACAAAGTCCCTAGAAAATATCTCAAGAGGAAAAGAAAAAGTAATCCAAAGCAAGATCTACTGTTCTAAGTGACCTTTCCAAATCGTAACATATAAGTACGCCATCATAATTTCAATCCAACAGTGAGCCCCCGCCCCCTTCCTAAACGTAATAGAATGGGGTCTGTTGCATCATGGTCCCTTAGAGTGGGTCTACTGCATCGTGTTGACATAGAAGACAGGATGGTTCGCCTACTCCTCGTCCATTACTGCTCTATGGAAAGGATTTGGATTTGAGTCCCTAGACACACGCTCGTTATTAGTCTACGACAGCCTCACAACCTTTGGTACCATGAGCATAGGGAGTGTGTCAGCTATGATTAGGTCTACAGAACTGAACTGTAGTTTGACATAAATTATATAGCCTATAAGAACGGCTCGTCTCTAAATTTAGTACCATACTGCCTTTACAAATTTTATATACCTACTGAACCAATCTCATTCAGTTTTCATTTATCCCCATAAAAGGGGCTGCTGTGTGCGAGTGGTCAGATCACTCGGCTCCTACCAAGGTTCAAACCCTGGCGGGTTCAACTCGGATTTTTCGCATGTGGGAAACATGGCGGACATTATCGTTGGCCGGCTGGTTTTTTTGGGGATCTCCCGTTTCCCCTGCCTTTATCATACCATCACTTCTCCATTGTAGGGCTTCAGTTCATGTCATGTATCATGATATGCAGATGCCTTCGAGCTTCCAGTCACAAATCTGCACTCGGGGTGTGATACCCTGCCCTCTGGTACATTCCTCATACGCTATTTATTTACTTATCCCCATAACTCTCCTTTATATCAAAGTCCCAGGCGAACAAGTTAAAACCATTTTTAATGGTTTTCAAAAGATGTGATAGGCGTTGTTGCAGCCACTTCTTGTTGGTAAGCCACCATCCTACAATTAATTAATTGCATAATTAATTACTTAATTTACCCAGGCGTGGTAGTGATTAGTCTATTTTGTTTGTACCGTAAGTGGGGGTGACTCTGGACACACAGAGTGATTTTCGGACACTTTTGTACAATTTTTTTTCTTAATAATTGCATACTGTGAGTAAATATTAATTAAATGTCATGTGGCGACTTACCATTTAGAATTTATTGCAAGTAAATTGCTTTATTGAGGGTAACCATATATGTGAAAGATAAAGTTTTTCATTTCCCAAAGTCACCCCACGAGCCCTCAGTCAAATTTGCTTATCGTATATAACTAACTACTTACAATAATTTTTGACAACATTTAAGTTCTGGCCAAAATACTAATAAGAGTCCATGAAAATAAACTCACATTATTTATTAATTAAATCACTTGCTTTTAAACCTTCATCGACAGTTCCTTTATTAAAATTTAACAGAATCTATGATATACAAGCTGATTAAAAAATATCTTCATACACAATGTTTCAAATTCATCTCTTCAAATGGGACTGCTTTAAGATCAACTTAACATTAATACCTACTCCGAATCTTTGCAGCAAATTTCAGTAGTCATGTTGTATTGTTATATTTTTCACTTTTATGAAACTCTGAGAAAAAAAAGGGAAATTGGCTATTATAGCGCAAATTGTGTTTACCTTACGCTACAGTAGAGACATGGCAGTTGAACTTTTAACATATGTTTAGACTGCAGTCAGTCAGACAAATTAAGAATAGGCATTATAAAAAACTGTGTGACTGACTGTGGCCTAAATACACAAACTGCCATATCTATATTGGAGCTCAAAGTAAATTAAATGTGTGCTACAATCGCAAAATCTAAAGTTTTCTTCTCATCATTTCATAACCAAACAAAAATTAAATAATGCAATATGTAACTGACACTTAATAGCTGCCCTAGATTTATTGTGCTTTACATTCTTAAAATATGAGGATCAAGTTCAATAGTGCTTTATTTTTATTAATTACTGTACTATGTAAATTTAAATATTTAGATAGAGTAATTTTTGTGTAAGCAAATGTTACATATAAGTTACAGTGAGACAACACAGTGCCATATCATACATGTGCCCACAGATAGATATATTCTCGTTGGTCACAAGATGGCAGGGCACGATTGCACACCCATGAATAGCGAGGGCAGGGAACAGGGAAATATTTCACAGCGTCCCACATATCTCTGTTATCAGCAAGCACATACATTGACTGGCTGCCACACCTCGAGAGCTGAGCAAACAGTGATGGGTTATTGCACAAGCCCGAGCAGATGGCGGGAATTAACCCTCGCAACTAACGTAAGCGCTTCGCCCCCCCCCTTTCACTCACAGCACACGTGCACTCTCACGCAGGGAAACACTATTTCAATTTCCGTGAAGCCCCCACCGCCTCCCCTAAGAGGTTTTAAAACCATGGCCGTGAGACATTAACCCTGCATTAATCCAAACACTATCGCTAGTGGTGGGAGAACAGACAGCTGAAAGAGCATGATAATGGGAATGGGGTAAAATGAAGACAAACAGTGCTAAAACACACCACTAACAGTGTTGGCAACAAGGCTCAAGAACGCATGATGTGAACTAGCGAGCCTCCAAGAGTTGATTTAACAATAATAATTCAAACAGTTGAAGGTTCAAGGACACCTGCAATGAAAGTCTGATAGGCCCTACTTAAAATTTTCTTCAAAATTGCCAAATGCTACTATGGTTGTTGTATGAAATGAGGTTTGACTGAATGAAGCTTACACATATACAAAAACAGAAAATGGTGCTATAGCAAAAATAACAATATGAGTAACCCATACTACAGCTTGCCATCATTAGCTGCCCAATGAAGCTGCCTTGGCCAGCAAAATATTGCAACCCACATGAAAAATGTGTCGTCCAACTGTATTTAGTTTTATGTTACCTGCAAGTACAATTCTGTAGGCAGGACTTGTACATTTCTGTCTACATGCTTTAATAATTAGTAGCCTAGTGACAGTTTCCTGCCTTTAGCTTTCTCTTTGGTTACAATTTGGGATGCACTGACACCACTTTGACCGATACTGATATCTTAAACCAATACTCACAAATACCAATACTGATACCTTACATTGCAACACCAGTGGTAAAAGTGAAAGCAAAGGAAACAATACAAGTAACACCTTGCTTCTTAAATTCCATATAACAGCTTTATTTCAAGACACATATTTTGTGATATTTCATGTTCTTACATAAATACCTATTTAAGTACTCAACTGTAAAAATTAACAAGAACAGTAATTCTTAAAAATATTATCCACAAGTCACACACATTTTGGGATGAAGAGCTTAGAAAGTTAAATAAACGACTGAAAATTAAATTTCTTAATTTATCACAATCCCTAGAAATCACTATACATAAAGTACATACCCTTACTATTTAGACTCTTTTGATCAATATTTACAGTTATTATATTATATACTGGTAATCTAACTGAAAATCAAATTTTAATTCTCTAGTATTTCATTAATAAAAGTCTCTCTCTCTCTCTCTCAGTCCTCCAATTTCAAAAGTATCTTTCTAGAAATGTCCCACGATGCACAGCTACAGTCCAACCTGTTCATTCACTTTTTCACTTACAACACTCCAAGAGTGTCACATTCGTCCACACATGCACAGCCACTCCTTGATCTACTGGTCCCGCCTCATCCCTAGCTGCCAAGTCCGTCGCGAACACTCACTGGCTAAACACCACAAATACTCAGTCGCAGCTTGCAGTCGGCCGGTATTTATAGTCACTTGCGTCGACACCCAGAATATTTTCAGAACTCGCTGACAATGCTGGTTGATGTAAGCTGAATGTTCCAGGTGTTGCTGTAACATTCAGTCACGTCCGAGCTGAATACTTGTCACAGATGAATAACAAGTGCCCACCCATAAAGAAGGCCAGTGATGTCAACCAGTCACGAGTGGCTCACGTCGCCAGAGGCGGGAAGATGAGGGGAGGAGTGGTGCAGTCCGCCGCCTCATTGCTGGGACTGTAGGTAGCATGGCTCATCAGGTCACTTAGCCCTATGCCTTCTCGAGAGTGCTGACTCGTTACAATATTATTATTTTCTTACATAAAGAAAACAGCAACATTTAAAAACACAACAATTTCAGACAAAAGTAACAAAAGCAGTCTACCAGCAAGAATTTACAACTGCTCAAAACTTTTTTTCCCCTTCACATTACTTCAGTGTATTTACCATAGATTCCAAGGATTTTTCAATAACAATGCACAATTTCTAACAGTTTTAATTTCATATTATGCTGATACAATAAATAAGCAGTTATGTGCTGTAGTAAAAAATATTCTGGTAAATGAGGTACATGGTATCTGTATAGTTATCAGCAATAACTGAAGAAAATACTGATACTGATCAACAGCCAATACTGTTGATTTAACCAATACTTATTATCGGTTATCTGTATCTGTACATCCCTAGTTAAAATGATTAAGGCAGGAATACTACAAATCATAATTCTGAAGGGGAAAAACCTGCACTACTCTCTTTTTTGCAATACATCACTGGCCTATGCAAGAAAATTTCACAATTCCAGGGATGCATACAAATCATTCGTTTGTGGCTGATTTCTCACCAATAAGGGTTCTGTGTTCAAATATCAAACAGGACACAATGTGTGTACCCTTTCTAAATGTGTGTTGGGCAAGTATTGATGGCAAGCCCTCCCTGCCATTAATCAGTCACTCCACAGGAAGCATAACTTAACTCACATTCACAAAGTCATTTGTCTATCTGCCTTTGACTCAAATGGTTGTGTATCCTAACACAAGGGAAATGGCAGCGGTTAACGTTTTTAAACAAACTCCTTTTAGTACAATGTAAACACACAGTTACAAAAGACACACATGTTCTACTATGCCTGTCAACAGTGGTATAAACGAATAAAATGTTTTATTTTTACGAATAAACTTAACAAATTACATACAAAAGGTGTATTATTATACATTAAATCAGCACTGTGAACGTCAAGAACATATTACTATATTCACCTTGACATAATTACCTAAATATTTCAAAAAAACTATTTTAATGAATAATAAACACTGTTTCTAGTTTGGTATGTGATTCATCTGTTTGTATACTGTATTTATACATACTATATTATATTGTACTACATTTTAAGAAATTCGCTTACAAATTAATTGACTACCAGTTGTACAACATTCAAGACATTAAAGATTTTCTTACAACTGGAGGTTAAAAAAACTTGGTTCACGTGGCAAACTTTTTTGTTATTGTTATTTGCATGTTTAAATATTTAGGCCTATACCTTAAAATATTTATTAACTGTTTCTATCCTTTATGTAACTGATGTGTATAGAATTTAAAATTACAAATTCCATATCCTTGAGTAACGTAACTCATTGTAGGTTTAACAGAATAATTATGAATTAATAAACATATTTTATTTTACTTATGTGTGTCTACATCACTTTATTCTTGTGTGTCTGATTATTGTTAGGCTATCAATTCTTTTGTTTTTCGCCTATGTACTTCGTACTAACAACTCTCTTTCAATATGCACTGTAAACACAGTCATTTCCAAATTAATAAACAAAAAAATTACAGTCAGTAGGACTGGTTTTAGGGTACTGCAAAATTTGATAAATTACCAGTTTTAACTCCAAAGTACCTTCCCACACCACAGTACGATTTCAACAAAATAAAAACATAAAAAAAATTCTTAATATAAGGCATTAGCATACTAAAAGTCAACAAGATGGTAAAATTATTTTCTTTTCATCTGCCTCCACAATCACTCTTTCCTAACTAACGAAACTGGCAGTGAACAGTAGACAAAAAGTAGACTGCTGCATTCAAGAAGCAGTGATTCATAAGTGAACAGAATATCTGAAGATAACACCGTGAGGTAAGCAAGTGATACAATGAAGCCAATTGCTATTTCTCAGAAACTTCCCTACATCGATACGTACATATTTATGTGTGCAAGGTTTTGATGAAAACTTAGATTTAGTTACACTCCATCCTTCCATATATTTTTCCTTCCCTAATCACCCCCTAGAATAAACGATGGTGCATTTATAAGCTTTATTAAACACAACTGAAGTCCTTCAAGGTTATAATTTCCTTTTATTTTTTATTTCTGCATAATTTTCCTGCTTCTTCATTTTCATAACAAAAAAAACTGAGAAACTCAAAATGAAAGTAAAAAGGTAACATTCCAGTAGCTTACATTAGTATCACACAAGACTTTTATCTTGGTAATTCCTAAAATGAAGCAGTACATTCACACTTGCAGAAGTCATTATCGCTGAACAGAAAACATAACCACACTTGTACGTGCAAGAGATATCCTATCATTGGCACGAATGTTGGAGATATATCTGAGTCAAGTGGCTTCCTAAGTTCCTTCCTTAATCATACTGCCATACACACAACAAACAATGGCCCAAATACAGTGGGAATTATTCCTCATTTTAGCCAAGTAAAACTTTGTAGCTGGTAACGGAAAAATTCGTAACTTAGAAAAACATTGCAAAATTTTTGTTTCACGAGTACAAGCAATCATCACATAATAAAAGGCACTACCTGAAGCTTACATACTACACCAATAATGAAAATACAGACACTTATACTTGCATCTGATTACAGGTGATTAATGATAAAAGTATGTCCCATATCCTTGCTGGAGTAAGAGTCCTGCCAACATTAAAAACTTATCTGCATTGCAGCGGGTTACAAAATCCATGTTTATTTTCAAAACTACTGTGCACATAACAGTTCCCCGGTAGGCTGCACACTTAAAAGGAATGGAAAGGTGAGAGGTCAAGCAATTGATTGGAATTATAAATTGCTGACAAAATCACATCACAATTCAATGGGACTGCTTTTGTTGAAAAGGTATTTCATTAGTGGATGTCTGTTCATACAATAGTCATTAATATGCTTTGTTTTCAAGTACACAATTAAAAATGCTTTTTTGAAAAATAAGGGTTTGAAACCACAAAATCTATAAAAAGGAAATCATTTTTATAGCCTAATTATTATCAGTATAGTAACATCCAGAGCTCTACAGTAACCTAATTAAAAAAGAAATTGTGTGCCCCCCCCCCCCCCCC
>PNEQ01001541.1:0-29083 GCA_003012365.1 Medauroidea extradentata | reverse complement strand
GGTTTCAAAACTGTGTGCTGGAAATTCTAATTTGAAATTTTACACACCCCAAAATCCCTACTCACCCCATTTTGTGTGTGTGTGTGTGTGTGTGTGTGCACGCACATACACACACATACATCCACATACATAAATAAAACAGAGGAAGGGAAGGAGAAGAAAGGTGAGCAGGGAAACTGGTGAATAACTAAAAAAAAGTTTGCGATCATTTGTATGTACATTGCACACTGTTACAACTGCTACTTTTCAGAGTAAACAGTTGTATAAATTTAAAAATAATTTGAGTAGAGTAAATGTCCCTTATATGTCTTTTCTATTTTTACACTTCACAAGCTTTGGGGCTGCAGTGGAGGGCCTCCCTTGGATCCACCTCTGTCCTCTGCACTATCCTTGTATTTATTGCCAGTACTACCTAATCAACCCTTCCCAACAATTTCTTCATACCGTTCAGAAACAGACACTATACTTCCAGACATAAAAATAAGCAAGCCTACTATCTATCAAGACAAATAGGCATATATTTTAAACCATGCAATTTTAATAACTGACACAAAAAATATTAATGTCTTACCTCTAATTCTTGAGAGGCACACAGAGCCTCCAACTCCTCTATTTTTCTCTGGAGAGAGGACACTTGAGGCAGATCATCTGAAATTACGAAGAGATTAAATTCATTCAAAACGACCAACAATCTGTTTAAGAAATGGAAAAGGCATAAAAATTAAACAAGCACATCAAATTGTTAACTTACTTTATGATTTCCAGGTAACTACTAAGGGGTATGGAAAGGTAAGAGGTTGAGCGAACAACTGGAATACTTAATCGTCGATAAAATCTTAACTACACACCACAATTGGATGGGATTTTATTTCCGAGTAAATAATCTAATAGCGGGTGTTTATTTATGTAGCACTGGGTGGTAGTATGCTTTGCTTTAGAATAAAATATTAAAAATTGTATTTAAAAAAATAAGGGATTGAAAATACAAAATCCATAAAAATGGAAAGCTGTAATTTTTATAATTTTTAGTACGATAACATCTAACGCTATAGTAACAGAAATTAAAAAATATTTGTGTTTTGATTTTAAAATAATTTTGAACATCTATACACCGCTCACGCAGAGGTTTTTGGAGAGTAAAATTACTTTAAAATTAAAAAGTGGATATTTTTGGTATTGAGTTACTTTAGAGTCCTGGATATTATCGTACTAAAAATTATAAAAATTACAGTTTTCCATTTTTATGGATTTTGTGGTTTCAATCCCATATTTTTCTAAATACAGTTTTAAATTTTTAACTAGAAAGCAAAGCATACTACCACCCAGTGCTATATAAATAAACGTCCATAGAATATCTACTTGGAAAAATTTACATTGATTTATGATGAGTACTTACTTTAGATTTTATCGACGACTGAGTATTCCAGTCCTTCGCTAGACATTGTACCATTCCATACCCCTTAACGTGTGTACATTACGTGCAATACAGGTCCATGTTTGGGTGACTGGCCATTACATTTGAAGGCTAGAGTTAACTTAACAGCAGGAAGAGAATTGGGAACACTCATGGACTACAATAACACATCCATTACAACAGCAACAATTATGATACTACCCCACGTGGAAACTTAATCTCTTCAGTAGGTAGGACTGAGGTAGAAGCTTTTCGATTCCTGGTCTGTCATTCCTGATTTATGTTTAACACCATGGCAGATGTTAGAGAAAGTACAATTCTCTCACCATCTGAGTCCCTGGGTTAGTCTCTTCCGACCTCACTGTCGACAAGACGTTCTTTACTGGCACTAGTACCAAGTATTAAGTGACAAGCCTGAACAGGAGATTGAGGCAGAGCTTCGTCTTTCAATAGAAGGACAAAAACACTAACTGGAGCAGTAATTGTTGAAAATAACATGACTATAAAGAATATAAGGAATGGGTAGGTGAAGATGGGAGTAAATATGTCTCCAAACTGACTGATGCTCTGGGAGACAGCCAAGAAGTGGGCTGGGGTGGTTTATGGTCGTCAGTTGTAAATTGTCACCTTGAAACACGGTGAGGGTGTGTACACTTGCACAACTTGTAGCAGAAAACTAAAAAATAATTTAAAATTGCACAATTAGTCAGTATAAGCCACACAGAGGCCCAAAGGCAGGGAAGCTAATTTAAACCCACATTGACATGATTGTAATTAATCAAAGTCGAATGACTGGTGCTAACAACTCCGTACACGTGTGTGCAGGCAGGCTACGCAACTTACTTCAGATAATTTGAACAGTTAATAACAGCACAAATGTTGTCATAAGAGTGAGGTCAATTCATTCCTAACACTGTACCAATCATCTTTCATGGTATCTCTTGTGTACAGTACAGTATATTTATTTTACATAATTTGAAACATGCTTCGAGAAGTTACTTGGCGAAAAGTGTTTTGGTACCCATGCTTAACGATTTACTCAAAAAATTTTACAGAAGCATCTTTTTCATACACCAAGACTAACTTATACAAAATTTTACGGCGAAAAGTGTTTTGGTACCCATGCTTAACGATTTACTCAAAAAATTTTACAGAAGCATCTTTTTCATACACCAAGACTAACTTATACAAAATTTTACCTTTACAAATACTTCTACCATAAAAACTGATGAAACAGCATAATTTGCACCTTCAATTACAAATTTTCCCACGGGAGGACCCACAGATCCCCCACTTTAAAGAAGAGATGGGTGAATACCCCCCCCCCTCCCGCCAACTGAAATCCTGGCTATGCCATTGGTTGGCCGTACCTAATAGAACTGTTTGGACATGCCTATGAAGAAACATTTTGGGATCTGTGAACTCACTGGTTGATGCTGTAGTTGAATGTTCGGAGCCTGTGAGAGTGACTTGTATACCATGTTAGGTAACAAGCGAGAGCCAAGTCTCTGATTGGCAAGCTGCCACAAATGTATTCGCAGGGCTGAACGAACAAACAGTTGCCTAGTATGAAAAAGCATCACAATGCGACCAGGAGTGGATGTGTCCAGGCTGCAGCGCACAAAAATATCAAGACGAGAATCGTAATGCATTTTCCCTCTGGCCCTCAACCTTATTTTTTAATGTCGTGGACTTTTGTAAACTTTTTCGGACTTAAATTTACTACAGTACTTAATTCATTCCGTCCCTGCTTGTAGGCCAAATATTAAGGCATCTCACTTGGTAAAATGTAGTCTGCAAGACTTGTCCGTCATGTGCCATCTTTTCACATACGTCCTCCGGAGCCTCGTTATGCTTATAATGTGTTCAATCAGTACTGAAAACTGATGAAAATTCTAAATCTATCATTCAACACGAAAACAGATCCGCGTCCATACAGCAGTCCTTAATTAAATACAGACACAGCAAGTCGTGTAAAATGAAAGGAAGAATTGAATGAGTTGGCTACCCTGCAAGCTGCAGCATAGAGCTGCAAGCTGTTCCAGTATTGTGATAGGCCTTAGCTCATGAAGGTTGGTTGGCAGCTCTATGATAACCATAACAAAAATATCATCAACACCAGATTCTTACAGATACCAACTCCTTGACAGACAAGTTTAATTAATTTACTCAATACTTTACCAAATTTCACAGACATCTACACCAATTTGTCTGCTGAAGTGTAAGTGTAGAGTACAAATAAAAACAAAGATTATACCTCCTTCATTGTAAATGTTTAATTTGTCAAGTAATGTCCAATCACACAAGCCCTTGGGACGTGGTCTACAACAGATTAGCAAATGTAATTGTTTATATTTCTCAGCTTTATCAAACACATCTGATTCAGTAGCTACCTGAAAGGTGGACAATTGCAGGTTAACTCCAGCCAAACTGGCAGCAGGTGCTCCTCTAGGATCCACACCGGGTCCTCTTTATTTTCAATTCACATAGGTACTCCGCTGTCTTAACCCCTTCAGTAACATGTTAACTTTTGACAATGTGCACATTTTTCACTGTTTTTAAATGCATTAAACAATAAATATACGTTTTAGGCACTAAAACTAATCATTTCAAAAAATAGGGTAGGCCTAAAAAAATTATTATTAATTTTTGTACCGGTATTGATAGGTATACAACATGAGATAGCTTGCGCAAATATCTTAAGGGGTTTACTAACTTTCATATATAATACGGATTGCCACCAATATGCTGACAACGCCTAGTTACTTAAGAAACTGGGTACAGTACAGATAAAGACATTGAGGAAACCTTTTGGAGTTGTATAAATAGTACAGTAATAAACTCAACTGGCAAAACTCCAGCTGTATGATATTTGGCACACCCTAAATCATATAAGTTACACAAAATTCTTTGCATTAAAATAAATATAGTTACTATCCAAAAAGTCCAGCTGCATCCCAATCAGGGGACAAAACTCTATAAATATATATCATAAACATAACATGTTATGAAAATTTGTCATACGACAAAACATATGTCCAATTACGGTATCTGCAAACATGTAAATTCTGCTTTAAAGCACTCATATAAATATTACATGGATGTTAACATTACAGGATAAGATTAATGTGACCTAAGAGCACTTGCCCCATTTGATTACTGTGCATGTTTGTTTGTTAACATTGATCAGTCACAAAGAAATCAAATCCATTGTTTAGGAAGCTTACAATTAACCTTATATATACACACATACATACATACATACATATATATATAAAAAAGTAACCATATTATGAAAGTGTTAACAACTACCAAATGGCTTAAATACAAAACAAAAAAAGTTAATTTGAATTTTACTACACAACTAGAATTAATAATTATATGCCACTACCCTCGTTATTTCTACTCCAAGCTTTCCTGATTCATGATATGTGCCAAAAGCACAAGAAACAAAAATAATGTTCAAAAAAGGAAGCACGCGAAAACCTATCTTTAAAATTTCATTTTGACTATTTTGCGTATTAGTAGACGTAACTAAGTATGATCAACATGCCAAAGTCCTTCAAGAAAATTAAATAATATATAGCCTAATGCTACTTTGAAGGGGAAAAAAAAACTGTTGGGTGAAGTAGATGGCAGAATAAAATGACATACATTACAATAAGTACTTGAAATACAAACAAGTGATAATTAATTTCTTCACTGGCCATGATAGTATTTTATTGTCAGTTTCCTTTCTAATTTTTACTGCCTTGGATCAAGTACGTCTGCAACTTCAAAAAAATATAATATTGTGGCAGGGTATTTATGATGCAAACTGCATCACAGATATTTATGAGGGAATGGTAATATATAATTCAACTCTGAAAAGATTAATATTGCAGGATTCTTGAAACCAAAGTGGAAAAACAACAGCAACCCTATACAACACTTTCTGTTAACTTTCTGAGCGTTCTTGCATAACATATTTCTGAAAAACAATTGCTGATGCTAAAATATTGTACAATTTATTGTGTTGCAAAAGATCATGCTTAAGGGGCCTCCCTAGACAGACCACGTTTGTGTGTCTCTCTTCGTTCATTGTCTGTTGTTCCACTGAGTAGCAGCCAGTGGACAAATGGTCGGGGCTTGAGTGGGCATAGGATATTTGATTCCAACACGCAGGTCACTGAATTCACAAAATTTCACCATCTCTAATTATCGCCTCTCCATGCAACCCATTCAACTGCCGTGCAGAGCTTCACTATTATCCTTTTTCCTACGAGACTTTCAGCGGTAACAATATTATTTTATTTATGGGTAGCATAGTTCAAAGTCTAACTCTTGTTCCTATAGGGCCTAGCTGTGATTTTCGAATCCGGTTGTTATTTTTCCAGACACTGCATTCGGGAAAATCCACTTTTAGCCATTTTAAGGGGCCTGAAAATAATGTTTCTAATAAATGTGCCAAATTTTTAAAACTGTAGCGACATAGTTTGAAGTGTGTGTTCCTTTCGTTGAACAGTTTCGTAAAAAAAAAATAGCAGTAACTCACTGCAACACATTTTAAGCTCAGGTAGGAAAGCCCCTTAACAAATTCATCATCCTGGGTAAATGTCCTGTCAATAAAGTGACAAATATTATCTAGAATTGTTGTTTTGTAGTTTTTTATGTGCTGGATGTGTGTGTAGGCTGTAACCCTCGCACCGCTTTAAAGATCGGAGTTACTTTATTTAAATTAATTGATTAATCAATGTAGGCTTTGATTAAATCTATCCCGTGCCAGGAATTGCCTCGACTAGCCCAGCGGGTTTGGTTTACTCCCGATCACAGGTCAATCAAAGTCAGTAAGTGACCAACCACTCAACACTTACTTTGCGAGAGTCTATATGGGTCCAAACTACCAAGTGAAACGAGTGCTATTTCTTTATATGGCGACCCACTCCACACGGTCGTAAACACCCTTATTCGCGGCAGGAATCTCACAACAACCTCCCGCACCGCACTCAGGCCACTGAGTCAGCTTCTTGGCCTGCAAATTGCGATTAAATTGGCGGACGTCTAATCGCCTTTGCCCGACAATTAAATGTAATCAAACACGTATATAAGGCTCTTGGTAACGCACCCCTGGTGGCCTACCGAGACGCAGACCCGCGGGACACGGACACACATGTCCGTCCGCGGCTGAGGCCCAGACTCGTCTCCCCGGCACCGCTGCCGGCACGCACGCCAAGCGGCGATTCCAGACGCAGCTCCCCCCACCAATCAGGAGCTTTGTTTCAAATCCCTGGCCTTCCGGTATTGCTCCGAATTCTGGCGATTACGACCATATTTCGTAGTGATATTATTTCATAAAATCACAGTTTACATTTATATAATTTTGCCATCATTCTTTATTACAGTTAACTATACTTATTGCAAAACATATACAAATACTTAAAATTTAAATTAAACGGTTGGGAGAGTTGGTCGTTGGCTAGCTCTCATAGCCCCCAACCCCTGGCAGCCTCGTGCAGGCAGTCGGAGGGGTCGACCGGCACTTCGTCACTGTCGACGGCTACACAGCCCAGAGTACTTACAGATGTGTGGGCGACTACCCTGGCTCTCATCTCATCATCTCCCCAGTCCAACATATAAAATATACATTAATTCTCCCTGATCATCCTATTATGATCCCTATCACATAATACTATTTACACAGAGTACAACAAAACTTGAACCAACTCTGTACTACAATTCTAGCCTTTTTAATTGCCGTGATTGCCACCGCTTAATACTAAGAACATCTGACACTTAATTCTAATGGACAGTCTTTAATGATATTTACACAAATTATCCCTTCAATATGTACATTTAATGTATATCGGGCTATGCATAAAGTTCCAATATTTGAAATTTAAAACAGAGTTCCCTAATTATTAGTCTAGGTATGGTTATACGTAATTCATGAATATTGTATCACGTAGCATAAGTTACAGTTAAAACACTTCAAGATGTAAAACTAGCCAATAGCTGAACCATGTTGTGTATAAACAAAATACAATAATAAAAAGAGATACAGTATCTGAATTTCATAGGCTTAAAAGCTCTATTTTATATATGTCTTCAAAAATACCATTTTAAAGTGATCTCGTAAAGTAATACAAAAAACTTTTATTTCTTGCAAACTAGACAATATACACAGATTCAGTAATATTCATTTCCCTTGGAAAAAAAGCTCGAGAAAAAACAGGGTTATTCACAATAATACATCAAGTGTTGATCCTTCAAAGACAAACTTGTTTATCGCTACTTAGAGACTTAAACAAGGTGTGCGATCAATTTCAAATGGATATGGTTCTAGGACAGAATGGCGCAGAAAGTGATGTGATAAATACTCACCAAAATGACACTTGTATAACTGAATTTGACACTAAATATTTCGAAGTTATAGCAACTCTAGATAGTTTAGTCAAGCCGAAGGATTACGTAGCAGTTCACACCCAAGAAGGAAAACCGAAGGTAGCTCTTCCAACAATATCTCTTCCTAATTTTCAGGGAAAACCACAAGAATGGGCAAATTTTTCAAACTTGTTTAAGGCCCTTTTTCACTCTAATACAGAATTGTCACCAGTAGAAAAATTGGCCTATTTAAGAACATCAATATGCGATGAACCTTAGGACATGATTTGGTCGTTGCCGATGACTGATGCAAACTTTGATATAGCCTGGAATCTGGTGGAAAAGATATATGAAAACAAACACTTAGTGGTCGAGGTTCATGTTGATGCGCTTCTCCAAGCCCCGACAACATAGGCAGACTCGCCCATGACCTTATGCAAATTATTGACCACTGTTACTAAAAACTTAGCTGCTCTCAAGGCATTAGCAATTCCAGTAAATCATTGGGACTCAGTATTATTTCCCATTCTTTATAAACACCAAGATGTTGTCTTGCACACACAATGGGAGCTAACTCTTGGTAATGAGCTTCCCAAGCTGCAGGAATTCACAGAATCAGTGGAAATTCAAAGTAAGGCTCAGGAAGCGGTAAAGGCACAGTGTTCTCCACAGAAAAAATTTTGAGCTGGGTGGTTCACGAAACCAGCTGGGTGCATCGTGGAATAAGCTTGATCGTGTTGGTAGGAATGTCTGTTTCTTAGCCAGGTGATAAGAAAACTAGCCGGGTGGGGCGCCCTGCAAAATGGGCCTGGGGAGAACACTGAGGCATCTGGGACAAAGGTTATGACTAGTCAGTTTCAGCGAAAAAAGGATCAGCAAACAAAGCCATTTTAGAGGCAAAATTATAACCCATCTACTCAATGCACGGTCAGTGCCCATTGTATGTATGACGAAGCACACTATAGAGGTAAGTGTCCAGGTTTCCATCAACTTAACACATTTGAAAGGTATCAGTACATTAAGGATAAAAGACTGTTGCAATTGTCTCAAATCTTCACATGTGTCAACGAGGTGTACCTCAAAATTCATATGTCGTGAATGTGGTGATAAACATCACACTCTTCTCCATTTGGTTCAGAAGTCTGCAGAAGGTGATATGCAAGCATTCATTCCCGACGAAAAAATTGATAATGAAGTACATAACTGGTTGTAACACGTTATGTTCGGCAGTGGCCTCTGCTAAGCCCATACCACTCACAACTGTTCTTTTACGCACAGCTCAAGATCAAGTTTTAGACTCGTCTGGATAGCCTCACATTGTTGTTGCTTTATTGGATAATGCTAGCCAAGCCAATTTTGTAACAGAAAGACGTTTGCGGAGTTTGTGATTAAGTCGAAAAAGGGCTTGCCTCCCTGTGCATGGTTTAGGTAATACACCTCTCCACACAGCTAAATCAACTACTTATATTATAATCCATCCAGTTGCAGATCACAGACGTCATTTTTCAGTGGATGTGTTTATTTTACCTGAACTAGTCAACAATATACCTAATCTAAAAGTCTCGTCAGCAATTGCTGAATCTGTGAAAAATCTCACATTGGCAGACCCGTCTTTTAACACCCCTGGACCTATACATTTGCTCATCGGAGCCAATATATTTCCGCAATTATTCACCGGACGAAGAATCGCTGGAATACCAGCTGATCTAGAATCTGTAATTTGGATTGGATAATCATGGGGAAGGTAGAGGCAGAGGACCCATCCCAAACTATCACCAATAGTTGTGTGTCATTGTTTACAAGTAATTCAGCCTTAGAAGAGATTGTCAAATGATTCTGGGAGGTAGATTTCCCACTCACTAATCATAAATCAAAGGATGCTATCCCGCATGAAGAACTATTTGTTGAAAACCACAAAAGAGATTGAAGCGAACGATATTGTGTGTCCTTGCCATTTTCTTCATCAATGTTGAAGTTGGGATCTTCACGGCTACACGCGGTCAACAGACTGCTGAACTTAGAGACATCTAAAGGGTAATCTTGAATTGGAACGAATGTACAGTGACGAGAATTTCGGACAGCTTCTAGGCTACTTGTACCAAGATTGTGTAGGCCCTACAGTTCCTCATAGGTAAGGACTTGTTCCCCAATAACACTGACCAGGTGTGTTTTAAAAAGACTTAATTCCAGCCTCCCATAACCCACCAAAGTGAGGAGCTCCAAGAGGGTTGAAGTGCCATGTCAGACCCAGGGCATAATGGGATCCATGTGTGGAGGTGGAAGAGCAGAAGTTGGAGAAAGTACAAAGACGAGCAGCAAGGTAAGCAAAGGCAGGAGAGCGAGAAAAGAGCCAACTTTAGTCCTCCATAGATGAAGGTAACAGGATGCGGTCATTTGATGGACAGACGGAGAGTGGAAAGGCTTGTCGAAATGTAAGTTACAAGGAAGTAAATAAAGAGGGAGATTAGGTTGCCTGCTGAATAAGGAAGTAAGTTAGGTACCATATACAGTCTATGCTTGGAAATGGAGGTTAGGGAACGGAATGTATTGCAGGAAGAACTGATGACTGTGATGGGATTGGAAAGTTCGAGAAGGGTTTCAGCTCAATTGTCAGTGTTAGCTAGAAACAAATAAATCCATAAATAACAAGCGTCGAAAGCCCAATAAAACCTAGATAAGCGTGACACAAAATAACACCAGCTAGTATATATTAAGCTAAACTAAATAAGCTTAAATGAAAAATATATTTAGACAAACATTAACAACAAATATTACCAGTAATTTCGCTACGTCCTTCAGCTAAAACTTCTTTCGTAAAATTGGTCAACTGCCCCTTCAGAGACGACAAACCTTCACCAAACCACGCCATTATAGTAGATTAATTAAAAATCAGTACATTAAAAATTTTACTACTCATTTCAAAAGTTGTGAAGAATATTTTTGTAAACATTCAATGCCAACACGTCATACACACATTTAACATTATTTTCAAACATCATAGAAAACACGACATGGTAAATACGGAACTTTCCAGTTCACTGCATTTTTTTCTGACGAGCTCCAAAAAGGCAACAGATTATTATCAACGTTTAATTTTCATATGTTGGTCACATTGAAATAAAAAAATTGGCGTATTTTAGCAATTGAAATGTTCACAAGCTGTTAACAAGTGTTGGTGGAAACTGTTTACATTAGGCGTATTTTACGGTTGAATTGGTCATAAGCTGTTAGCAAGCGTTTGCCGAATCTGTTTGCATTTACAAGAAATCACTAAAATGCAATATAACATAAATGGCTACCACCATGCCATGCCATGGAGTTACGAAATTGCGTACTTGTTATTGTCTTATCAGGAATAGAATTGGACTGTATAAATGAAAATACTTCTTCACGAATACGTTTATTGGAAAATAAACTACTTTCACTATTTTTTTACATGTACAACATAATAAATAGTAGAAATAAATTTAATTGTGCACCAGTATATGATGAAAAATTAATATTGCATCATTTTATTTTAAAATAACTTAAGTTTCGTCCATATTTCACATAAATACTGTTTGTTTTGGTTTCAGATTTGTTCGAAACAAAACAGGAAATAAAAGTAAAGGTAAACATCCTGTGAACAAACCCTGTAACCGTCCTCCTGCCTCGGTTGCCAGAAACGTGCAAACACACTCAACCTGGTTGCAGCATGTTTGCAAACACCCTTGTAAACAGGAGCGCTAAAATGCTTTGTTCACAGGTACCGCTACCAATTCAACCGCTAAAATACGCCTACTGTTCTTAATATAGATGACTGTCCAATCAAGTTTTTTAAATGCTTGCAAAAATGACTGATTCTGTTTTGGTCAAAATTTCTTTTAATTTCTATGATATGTTTCTTGGTATGAGGTACACTGCTGAAGAATTTATATATATATATATTAATAAGTTGACCATAATGATCAGAAAGTCCTGTCGCTATAACAGTGGTTTTGTAAAAACTTAATTTAATTTTGTTAGTACAGTATATTGTCGATTGTGGTGGCTGTATTAGCAGTTTCCCTAGTAGGTTGATTGACAGTAAGAGTAAAATTATAGGTCTTCAACAAATTTTTGAAAGTCACTACTGTCTACTTCTGTATTCATATTAAAGTCCCCGCATACGAAAATATTTTTAAATTTTGAGGTTACCTTGTCCAACAATACATCTAGGGTATGAAAAAATAATACAATGTTAGAATTAGGAGATCTATGTAAAGGAATAATTAAGATTTTTGAGTTGATACTTTTTACGACAATAGCAGATGACTCAAAGTACTTTTCATAACCATCAACTTTATATGATTCTGCGTTTACACCAGACTTTACAAAAACACATACATCCCCACATTTAGAGCCAGCTCTGCCATAGCATGAAATTAACTGCAAACCTGGTATGCTGACATGTTCATTTTCTCTAAGCTAGTGTTCAGACGAATACAACACATCACAACGTATGGTTTATAGCATGCTTGTATCTGCTCAATTTTATTTGAAACGGTTTGGATGTTTTGGTGAATGACTGTAAGCAACGTTCCACGAGAAGTTTCTATAAACTGATTGATATCTGGCACAATTTGTTTATGGGATTGTTTACAGGAGAAATGAAATCAGACTTACAAGCTGAAAGGCAGCTACTGTAGTACATATTGTTCTTTACAAAAAAATGTTTTGAGAGTGTCAGATTTAATTAACCATTTAACTAGAAGGCTTGGAGGTAGTGGTGGTTCAGGACAAGTATTTTCTAGATCTACATTGTTTTGAAATTTCTTAGTGTTTAACCATTTGTCCAAGAAGGTTGGTGTTTTTGCAAGCACATTAATCACACTGACAGCACTAGAGATTGTCTATGCAATATGAGATTTACCTCATTTATTCAAACGCAAACAATGAGTTGTGTACATACCTCTGTCCAAGGAGTGAGCATCTAGACATTTTACATTGGGAAACTGTGCACACAGTGCATTATACATACCGTTTGTTGCACTGACTGCCCGATTTACACAAGATGTGTTTTCTAGGTTATGCTTGTCAGGGATTTTAACCACTACGAGAGTTTTATGCTTCAGTCTTTTCAGATTTTCTTCTAGGCACTGGACAGCTTTCACACCTTCATTACGAGATACACCATTAGATCCACATATTAACACCAAAATGTCACTATTATTAACCCATGTAGAGTCTTCTTGAATACAGCATAGTACTTCACTTTGGGGAGCTCCTGGTTTGGTGAAGCCTTCAGCACTGATATTGGAGTTGAGGGTGATGATCTGCTCGGCAATGCCCCTAGCATGGCTATCACCTACAATCAGCAACTTTTTCTTCTGTAGTTTAGGCCTTGGTTCAGTTTTAAGTTGATTGACATCATTCTGTAATTTCTTGGTCCCGACTTGTGTTCTTAGGTTTCAATTTGTCTTTCATGTTTTGACTAGGGGCCTTTCCTGGTGAGTGTGCAAATGTTTTTGGATGTTTATTATTTCCATGTTTGTCAGCAGCAACATCTTGGAGGTTAGGAAAATTCTGTGAATTTCTCTGGGCAGAGAACCTATTCGAAAGTGGCACGACACTGGTTGGGGAGAATGGTATGGGTGGTCTACAAGCATGCCCTACCAGCACACAGACATCCTGAGGCGTCCGTAGGATGTGGGAACTGTGGTCCCTAGGATGTCCTAGGGAAGTTCATTTCAAGTCCTTTTTATCTAGTAAAAGTTAATGGAAAACTAGTACATACAGACATCCCTAGGATGTCTGGCATACACATCCCTGGGACATCCTTAGGAGCTCCCTGGGATATGTAATAAACACATACCCAAGACATCCTCAGGAGCTCTCTGGGATCTGCATTAAATGCATCCCCATGACATCCCTAGGAGCTCCCTGGGACCTGTATTAAACACATCCCCGGGACGTCCATAGGAGCTCCCTAGGATCTGTATTATACACATCCCTGGGACATCCCTAGCAGCTCCTTCCAGCAGCAAAATTAAAAGTTTAGTATTCAACACAAAACAAAACAAAAAAGTTTGTTTTGGTGATATGTAAACTTAGTATTTAACACACAGTCAATCACACATAATTGTTAATGTAACCTCTTAAAATCGTTTGAATAAACAATTAGTCTGTAATAACATTTTTTTTTAATGCTTCAACTTCCAAAATTCTACCAGTAATAATAAAATATGTGTATCGAAGTTAATAAATTTACTTATTTCCTAAGGCATATATAAATGTTATGAATTATCTAATAAATTAATTGCAACAAACATCATGTATATTTAAATAATATAGTGAGCTATCTAGTGGTCTTATTAGGAACTTGCCTAGAAATCCACTACGTCCATGGGAGCTCCTGCTCGGATATCCCAGGGAGCACCTGCTCGGACATCCCAGGGAGCATCTGCTCGGATATCCCAGGGAGTATGATCTTTGAAAGAACTGTGCAATGGGAGTGCATGACTGGATTTATTTGCAAGGACATACTCCATTGCGAAATAAATGACTGTTAAAAGAAAACAAAAATTAAAAATAAGACAAGAAAACATAAATAAGCATAGTATGCTTTAGTCATCAGGGTACATACACAACTGACGGGGACGAGGGTGGAGGAGATGGTGATTATGAAAATACTAGCGTGCTTAAAGAGCATTCCCGACTAGGCACCTGCCGGTTTGCGGAGAACCGGCACTCAGATGTTACGAGTGGAGTGGTCTCAGGGTCGTGTGGCCGACGGCCGGCTTCAAAACTCTCCTCGTCCTCCACCGTTGTACTTACTCTCGGGGAGTGTTGTGGCCCTCCCCACGCTCATATCCACACACAGACAATGCACTCGACAGGGATTTCGGGCACCTGTACACCCATATAAAAACTTACGTAAACGGGTTGTAGGGTCCCGTGCCCTGAAACACAGTGAAGCGGCGAAGTCAATAACAACATAAATATATAGGCAAGGCGTTATTATTCACTCACATCGGTTTCCCAGTACAAAAGCAATACTGGCGATGTCTGAAACGGCCCCGGACCTAGCCCATCCGGTAGGCGACGCGGTAAAAATCCCACGTGGTGGGAAGTAGAAAATTAAGGTATTATAAGCTCCTGGTCGCGGAACGAGTCGACAGGGGTGAGGGGTTAACCCGGGCACTGAAATTAACGTTAAATTAAATGTTCCAAAAGATGAAGAAAATAACTATTGCAGTGAAATGATGAGACAAAGAGATGCTGGTGCCGGGGCGACCGGAGCCGAACCGCCTCGACACGCCGCCAGTAGTCAACTGCCGAAGCCTTGGCGTGCTCAGGGCGACCACGCCGCTGAGCGCGCCAAAACTTTGTTAACACATAAAAACACGTACAACATATAATCAAAGCACTTGAAAAATTGTATAAAAATTAGGCTTGCTGATTAATGTCAAAAAGGTTGTTTGGAATGTTCATATTCATATTTTAAAGAATTTGCGTCAGAAAATATTTTACGTTACTTGCATTTAAATTACATTAAGAACAGAGAATTACTTTAATATGGTTAAATGAAAAATCTAGAGAGCAATGTTATTATAAAGAAAAGTATTTTAACAATTATAAGTTTTAAATAATTTACGCGACAGAGGTTGCCAGTTGGGCGAGTCCAACATTACGTTAGGCGCAGGGGTGTTTCTACCCGAGTTTGAGGTTAGACCTGACAAGTCTTTCCAGGGGCTGATTTTTGGGAAACAAAGTTACCCCTGGCATAGTACGTTTCTTTATTACACTGCACGCGTGTCCCCTTTTCCCTCACTCACACAGATCACCCGCACTGACAGTTCGTGGTTCGCGGCATGTTTGTGGCTTTTAGGCTTGATGGGACGTATTCCTAGCAATTGCTAGAGATTAAGGGAATTTTGTCTACTGCTGGACGTTGCGTCGGACTGCGGGGGTGGCGTCGGGACGGCGTGGCCTCTTGTGACCATGCTGCCGGGCGCGTTCCCTTATGCTCCCACAGTACTGCTATCCAGGTGTGTTCCTGAATGCGTGGTGCACACGACGGGATGTGCGAGGGCATGCGGCTTGGTTCGCGTCAAACGGCCCCCACTTCTGGAGCCCGTCTGTGAACCACGACGCCCACCGTCTCTTACCTGCAACAGGGGTGGCTCGGCGGGACCGTCGGCTACGTTCGGAGTCCGTAGCGCCGCTGCTGGGTCGTCGGAAATCGTGTCTCCATTGGTCTGGCCGGGGCGTTGTGAGGCGCACTGTCGCCTGCGCAGGTGGGACACTCGGGGCGAACCCTGCGGCCCTGGTGCTCGGAGCGGCGAAGAGGCCTGGGACCTCCACTGTCAGTTCGGATTGACCCGTCATCAGCGACCTGGGGCGGTGGCTGCATCGGCCTGAGACCTGTGTCCATGCGGGCTGCAGCAGGGAGGAGCGGTGTAACCAGCCGTCCGTCCTCATGGGTTCGCGTCGTCCAGGTGTTGCCCATGCTGCACTGCATGTTGTCCAGCGCGGGACTAGAGGTTGTCCGCTCGCCGTCTCCCCCCGGTGGCGAGCCGAGGTTTGAAGCAACCGTTCCTCTTGAGGTCCTCGCGTGTCGCAGTGGTCCTGTAACGGTCACCCCTGGGACGTTACCATGGGTGTGACCGTCGGGCCCGCTGCTCGGCGACGTCACGACGCGGAGCGCCGGGCCGTGTGCACACATGGCGGTGGGGTTTTCTTCCCCCTCCATATCTGCTGGCCTTGTCGCGTCCGATGCTGGGGAGTGCGACGCCCCTCCTCCTTGGTGGGTGGCCGATCCTTCTTGGTTACCAGGTTCCAGGGCCACTGGACCCGGTGAGTTGTCCTTGAAAAGACGCCTGATACACCTGGTGGGCGTCGTCTCCCCTGCGCGTTGTGTATCTTCACCCAGCGCCGTTCCGTCTTCTGGTTGCCGCCTTCTTGGCGTTGTGGGGGTCTCCATTGTCGCGTCGCCCTGCGCCAAGCGCAGGTCGTTTCGGTGCACCTTCACCGCTCTACCCCTTCCGCGTCGTATCATGTAGCTAGTGGGTCTATACGCGCGCACCACCTTGTGCGGCCCGCTCTACTTTTCTGCGAAACCAGCACAGTACTTTTTACTCCCGGCCGACAGCGGATGTGTTTTTGCGTAAATTCTCTGGCTTGGGGGCAAAATCGTTTGTTGTCAGTTTGTGTGTTTTAGCCACTGACTCGTATAGTGTAGTTTGGTCTCCCGCATGGCGGCATGCTGTGTCGCTCTCCTGCTTGTCCTGCCGTCTTCGTATCCCAGTTCCTCATCCCTCGGGACACAGTGATATTCTCCCGGCAGCTTTAAATTACTGCCTATCAGGGCAGCGGCAGGTGTTTGGCCGGTTGCTGCGTTCACTCGGCAACGGAGTGTGAAGAGTGCGGCCGGCAGATGTTCCGCCCAACTTTCATGTTTCTGCTCCACACGGATGTGCAGTTGCGATTTCAGCTCCTGGTTCCGCCGCTCTGTGGGGTTGGCGCGCGGGTGGTAAATAGCTGTGGTATGGTGGTACACGCCCCACTTCTCGCAAGCATCTCTCCACATCCGGCCGGTGAATTGGTAGCCTTTGTCCGTTAGCAGGACCTTTGGGTATCCCCAGCGGACGTAGAATTCAACGTTTAAAGTCTTGACCAGTGCTTTGACTCGCGTGCTCGCGATCGCTTAGGCCTCCGTCGACTGTGAGAACAAGTCAGTGACTACCAAGATGAACCTCTTTCTGCCTGTGGATCGGGGGTAGGGTCCCATGATGTCAAGGGCCACTGTCTCAAATGGCTTGGTGGGTATGCGGGGTTGCTGCTGTTGCTGGCCGTCGGGGCATCGCGACTTGTAGCGGTTACAGACATCACACTGTCGCACGTACTGTCTCGACGCGCGGTTCACCCTGGGCCAATAGAACAGTTTCGCGATGTTTCGCTGTGTTTGGTGTGCGCCGGGGTGGCCGGCGAATTGGCTGTCGTGTGCGTGCGGTAATACTCTCGTTCGCTCGCTCTCGGGTACAAACAGCTTCCACAGTCCCTCATGCGCGGGGGGGCGGCTCTCTACTCGCCCGTCTACCACTCTCCAGTGGTCTACTATCCCGTTTTCGCAATCCGCGCACTTTTGCTGGCACTGTGGTCAGCTTTGTTGCACCGCTACCACTTGTTCGTGTATCCTTTTGACGTTTTCCTGGCGCTCCTCCGCCGTGAGTTGGTTCAACTGCACCCCTCCCTGGCGTGGGTGTTCCGGTGGTAGTATTTCCTCCCAGTCGTTCTCGTCATACACTATGACATCGGGGAGGGGGGATCGCGATAGTGCGTCGGCCAGTTGATTTTCCTGATCAGCCACGTGCTCGACTTTGTAGTCGTATGACTGCTTAGTCATTGACCACCTTGCTAGCTTGCTGCGCGCATCTCACATTGTTTGTAACCAGACTAGGCACCTATTGTCGGTATGTAGCACGAACCGCTGGTATTCCAAAAAGCGCAGTAGCGCTTCATTGCCCATACTACTGCGAGGCATTCTTGCTCGTTCACATGATAGCGTCTCTCAGTCGGGACGATTTCGCGCACGCGTAGTCTATCACACGTCGTTCTCCTCGCTCACCATACTGGTATAAAACTGCGCCTATTCCCTCCTGGCTTCGTCCGTCTGTAAATACAGTTTGCGTTGGTAGTCGTAGTGTGCTAGGGTTCCGCACTGCGCGAACTTCCCTTTGACTTCCTGGAACGACTCCTCCACCTCGGCAGTTAAGACATAGCGTTTCTGTGGTGACAGTAGTGCGGTTAGGGGTGCGGTGATCGACGCGAAGTCTTGTATGTGGTCTCTCAGCCAATTAATGAGCCCGAAAAACTTACGCAGTTGCTTGCGCATGGTGGGCAGTTGGTGTTCGTTGACAGGCCCGCCCAGAGATAGGGGGGGGGGCAGAGGGGGCAATTGCCCAGGGGCCCGGGACTCTGGAGGGCCCGGAACATAGAGGACAATTAAGAAATTTTTAAAATAATTAAATT
This sequence comes from Medauroidea extradentata, assembly GCA_003012365.1. Lineage (NCBI taxonomy): Eukaryota > Metazoa > Arthropoda > Insecta > Phasmatodea > Phasmatidae > Medauroidea > Medauroidea extradentata. Next base: position 10,317 of record PNEQ01001541.1, on the reverse strand, counting down.
AATTTATTAGAGACGAGAGCTTGAACATGTCTTTATTTAAATATTTCCTGTATAACATAAACATTAATAAAATCAATTTATTCAGTTACATCTATAACTTCTGTGAAAAAATAACAGATGCTTTAAACAGGTGCATGGTGCGGGACACTTGGTGTACAGTTTCGTGAAATTCTAAACTACTGGAGCTATGTTTATGTAGCGACTGGTGTCTGGCGATGGCGTTAAAAAGAATCCAGATCCAGTTACAGTGTAACAGTATGCGTGCAAGCGCTTCTTCTGTAAAGCACACTTCTTTATGCGTTCTGCCCTTCTTGACAGTTGCTATTCTATTTCCGAGTTGTGTTTTTCGTTACTCGTTTGTTTCCGTGCCGCGAATGTGAGCAAGTTGAAATGCAAATATTTTACTACAGTTCAGCCTTCAGTGTGTGTGTGAAAATTATTTTTGGGATTTTAAAACTTTTTTTTAATAAATGCTATGCAGTCTTGCTGTGTGACGTGTGTGTAACTGAGTGTTGTTTGAGAGGAGACAATGGACAGTTATAAACATAAGTCTGGTCATCAAAAACGAAAAGAGAGAGTGGATAAGATTGAAAGTGGTAACAAAGGCCTACGGACATTATTTGATGTTGGACTCAAGATATCTCCAGCTCCCTCCGTCGTAGGTGGTTCGGAAGCACTTAAAGAAGATGGTAAGCCTGAGCTTGAGCCTACTGCATCTACCTCAGGTAATATTAATTTACATGAAGGAGAAACACATCCACATGTTAGATCTTTAGATGTTAGGCCTAGTTTAGAAACCGCTACACCTTCACAATCATGTGAAACTGTTGAATGTTCAAGTGGATTTTCAGAATTAGGTAATATATCTGGTTGTCCACAAGCAAATGTCGTAGAAACTTTCGTAAGAAGAGGCCCAAACCCAATTCCTGAAGATATTCCTAGTGATGGGAAGAAAGCTTTCCCTCGGTTAGTTTTACAGACAAAAACAAAAAATGGAGAGCTTCGTTCAAGAGACTGGTTATCTTGGAGTAAAAACAATCAGTCCCACTACTGTTTTCCATGTAGATTGTTAAGCTCTCCTAGTGAGCTCGCTGAAAGCAATCGTTCCGTTCTTATGAGTGAAGAAGGATGGAAGAAGGAGATCACATGACGAAAACTCTATGATAAGCTTCCGAAACATGAAACTAGCGCTCATCATAAAACGTGTTATATTGAGTGGCGGGCATTAAGTCTCAGCTTGATGACGAAATAACGAAAAGAAAAAGACACTGGCAGGAATTGCTGGAACGTATGCTAGCAGTGATTTTGTTTTAGCAGAAAGGGGCCTACCTTTCAGGGGCGATTCTTCAAAAATTGGTGATCCCCATAATGGAAATTTCTTAGGAGTTATAGAGTTGTTATCTAAATATGATCCTTTGCTACGAGAACATATTACAAAAAGTAAAGGAATGTCAAGAAAATGAAAATAGTAATCGTCTCCAAGCTATTACTTGTCATGGAGATCTCAAAACGAATTTATTGAAGGTTGCGGGCTAAAAGTTCTTAACCAAATTTTGACTGAAAGACAAAAGGCCAAATACTATGCCATATTAGTTGATGCAACACCAGATGTAGCACACGAGGAACAGGTGACATCTGTTTTAAGATATTTATCAGAAAATGAATCCGGTTACAAAATTGCAGAGAGATTCCTAAGCTTTATAAAGAGCAAAAAAAAAAAAAAAAAAAAAAAAAAAAAAAAAAAAAAAAAAAAAAAAAAAAAAAAAAAAAAAAAAAAAAAAAAAAAAAAAAAAAAAAAAAAAAAAAAAAAAAAAAAAAAAAAAAAAAAAAAAAAAAAAAAAAAAAACAGGGGAAGATATTGCAAATGAAATCGTTGGTGAACTGGCTAAACATGGCATTCCTTTGAATGATTTGTAGGGGCCAGAGTTTCGATAATGGGGCGAACATGGTTGGAATGTACAAAGGCATTAAAACTCGCATAGATGAAATCAATCCCTATGCCTTATTTTCTAATTGTGCAGCTCATAGTCTTAACTTATGCGGTGTGAATGCAGCAGAATCCTGCGAAGATGCTGTAACATTTTTTGGTGTTTTGCAACAGTTATACAAGTTTTTCTCAAAGTCTCCACAAAGATGGGAGATTCTTGAAAAATAAATTAAATGCTCACTGCACAAACTTTCAGATACAAGATGGTCAGCACGAGTTGATGCAGTAAGCTCTTTCGCTAAACATCTGCCTTGTGTTAAAAGGGCTGTAACTGAATGTCTGAAATTAAATATGTAGGCTGAAAGTAAAACTGAACTTATGGGAATTGAGAAGTACCTGAACTCTTTAAAATGCATATTAATGGCCACAATTTGGTTTAAAATACTGGTTTCAACCGATTACCGAAACAAAGTTCTCCAAGCAAGAGAAGTTACTCTTGATGAGGAAGTGTCTCACATTGACAGCCTTATAAATGAAATGAACAATTTACGAGATAAATTTGATGTTATTCTCCAAGAAGCTAAACTTGTAGCAAATACTATTGCTACTGAAATGTACACAGAAATTGAATTTGTTGAAAAAAGAAAAAAGAAGCTGAAGTATTTTCATGACGAAATATCTGAAGAATTAGAAGAAAACAACGGCTACTCTCACTCCGAGACCTTGACTAATGAAAAAAGAAAGTTTAGAATAGATGTTTTCTACAGAGTGATTGATTGTGTTACTAGTGGGCTCCATGAAAGGTTCAATAATGCAAGAAAGCTTTGTAACATCTTTCAGTGTTTGTGGCAATACCTGGATAAAGCCGAGACTGCAATCGCTAACTCCTGCCAAGAGTTACTTTCTACCTTTCCAGAAGATCTTTCAGCGACTTTAGTAGAAGAACTTATTCACCTAAAATCCATCCATACAGTGTGTTTTGGTAGTTCTATTTTGTCACCATTTAAGTTGATAAACAAAATTAAGAGCTTGAAATTAGAGTTGTTATATCCCAATGTGTGCATAGCTGTACGTTTATTTTGCACACTTCCAGTGTCAGTAGCGGGAGCTGAGCTTTCTTTCAGTGCACTTAAAAGAATAAAAACATATACTCGATCTACCATGGGTCCGGAAAGGCTATGTGGACTAACTACTCTTGCCATGTAAGTTGATCTTGCCCGTAGTATTGACTTCAGTGACATTATTGAAGATTTTGCAAACAAGAAAGCACAAAAAATAATTTTCTAATTTGAGATATCCTGTTTCACTGTTTGCTGACTTTACAAATGACATTTATAGTGTGTTTAAAACTTAAGAATTTGTTTTACTAAGCTTGATTTTCTTCTGTGTCTAACATTTTGGTATTAGAATTTTTTTGCTATTAATATTTTATTTTTGTACTAAATAATATTCATATTATTACACCTATATATGATACTGAGTGAAAGAATCACTTGTATTTTGTGTTTATGTACAAAAACATGTCTGCATATATTTTAGGCCTTCTGGGGAATACAATCTTGATCGTTTGATAGATAAAAGAGGGGGTGGTGACAGGGGGGGGGGGGCCAAAATAAAATTTGCCCAGGGGCCTGGAATTTCCCTGGACGGGCCTGTTCGTTGATCAGGAGCAAATGTTCGGCGTTCGCTTTCACTCCTTCCTCGCTTACTACGTGTCCCAGAAATTCTACCTCGCCCTTGCCGATTTGGCACTTTTTTACGGCGCACGTTAAGCCATTGATGGCAAGCCGCTCTAGCACGACTGACAAGTGGGTTAGGTGTTCCTCCCAAGTTCTGGACGAAATGAGTACGTCGTCCAGATAGGCCAGGGTGAATTTTCCCGACAGACCCTCCAGGACCTGGACCATCATGGTCTGAAATGTGGCGGGGGCGCCCTGCAATCGGAAGGGCATGGCGCAAAACTTATACCGGCTGCTGTCGGGGGCCGTGAACGCCATCTTTTCCCTGTCACTCTGGCGCACCGGCACTTGCCAGTAGCCGCTGCGCAAGTAAAGTGTGGTGAATATTGAGGCGTGGCCAATGGTGTTAAGGGTGCTCCTCACGCTAATATACGGCTGGGCCTGGCTCTTGGTGGCCTGGTTGACACGGCCCATGTCCACACAATAACGTAGCGTGCCGTCCTTTTTAGGCGCTAACGTAATGGGCGAATTGTAGCGACTGTTTGCCGGCTCTATCACGCCGTCCGCAAGCATCTCCTGGATTTGTTTCATTATAAGTATTGCCTGATGGGGTAGATAGCTCCTAGGGTGTGTGTGTATAGGTCGGTCGGTATTGAGCTGAATCTGATGTTCCGTCACCACTGTGCGCCTCAGCTTGTAACCATCGGCGAACACCTCGCGCCTCTCGTCTAACAGGCGCTGAAAGGCAGCCTGGTGTGCTGGCGGTACACTATTGGATATGTCGCTCAACTGCACTGCAGGTGGTGGGTCGTTGGTTCGATGTCCGGTCCCATAGGCCGTGCGGCGCTCGCTCGTGCTGACGCCAACCACCCTAGCCCGTTTGTCCCTACAGCGCCACCATCATATTCAACAGTGCCCCCACGCACCTTACGTCAGCTGTGCACCCGACGACTTGTGCATGGATCTTCAGCCAGGTAGCAACTGGAACACAACATCCGCATATCGGATCACGCCCACCCACGTGACAAAATTTACCAAGAGGTAACTCATTAACGACACGACCAATAAACAAACTAACTAGCACAAAAATTACAAGACATTCGTATTATCACCGGCCATTGGTCGTTTAATCGAACTCTCTCTCCTCACTGAGAAATTAGCCACGTAAGTGACACATAGGTTTTAGTCTGTAACTTGTCAGTGTAGCACACCAGGGTAATGATAAACATTCCAAACATTTCAGTTTTAATGATCCAACAGGGAATTGAAGTGGGGACGTCAACGGGAAGGGACTTAAGAGATCTCCCATAGTAATGTGGTTATTTTCAGCATACTCGCGCCAAAAAGACGTATAAGGCAGTACTTTAATTTTTGTTGTCAGGTTTTTATATTTTGAAAAGAGTTTGTGAAAAGGTTTTCTAGTGTGTGTTCTGTCGGCACATCAAAAACAATTGAGTACCGACAAACGCAAGTGCTGTGTAATTGTTTCATTAATATCTTTACTACCAACTTTATCATCCACGAGTGTCTAAAATGTTCATCTATTCTCTGTGTTTCATCATAGTAAATTTTTATTAATTATTTCCATCAGTGTTGTGTATGTACTTTCATCAAAAACAATCACAAGCTATTTTTAACATTTTTATGGCGAGTGGCGCGCACGAGGGAGATCGCCATATTGCAATTCAGTCTCGGTATTGAGCTCGGTCGGGGCGCACGCGAGTCGCGTGCTCTGAGGTCTTCAATGTTGTCTTACTGATTTTTAGCTGCAATAGACTCAGTTAATACCGGAACTGTTTGCTATTCACCTCAGAGCCGTGCAGCCCTAGATCCCAACGGAAATTTAACATGTAACGTAATATTTTCCATTTTAATAATATGTGTGTAGTGAATAGGGTACAGTTAACCTAGTCAAGTGTATCCTGTGTGTGTCCGCCAGGGAACCTCAATGTTAACGGGGCAATCTGCGGCGCACGTGTGCAACTTAAATCGTGTTACGTAAGTAAAAAAGAAAAAATGAACATTGGTCTCGACCACAATCTTGTGAAAATGTTTACCTCACTAGGCCTTTAAGAGGAATCTGTGTTGAGCGTCTAACCTGGCTCTGACAAGGTTAGGATTCCATGCACACACACCAAGTGAATACCCCTGTGTTTTGACATGTACGCCTACGTTACTGTGCCCCTACGGCTGACGGCCGAACGACCCCCTCTCATGCTCTCCGCCCGGTAAATCCCGGGGAAGCTGGCGCCCATGGCAACACCACTCACCGACAGCGCATGGCAATGCGTCAGTGCCAAAGTGTATCCATCGTGTGGCAGCCTCTACTACTGTGTTTTGTTCCGTGAGCCAGGGTAGGCCCAATATGACATCCTCCCTGAGCTCCGCTGTGACTAATGCGGTTGTGGTTGTCTCAAGGTCGCGTATGCGCACGGTAATTGTGGCTTGGCCGATGGTTACACACTTCCCAGTCCGGGTAGCTAGTTGTACGGCCTGATTTACCCGGTCAACAGTTCGGTTGGTAACAAGTTCGGGTCGGACAAAGTTATGTGAGGCCGCGGTATCAACAATGGCGTAGCAGTGGAGATTATTGACGTTAACAAGTATTCTCAAAGACGGGTGGTGTTTACTGTATATCTGGTTGAGCAAGGCTGACTGTGGAGCAGGTACAGGTTTGTTTACATTTGACCACAGGTCGCCGGTAGCGTCAGGCCCCGTGACCCCTACTGTCGGTTTCCCGGCAGGTGGCTCCTCATGTGGCTATTTCGCTTGTCGCGCGCAGGCGCGTTAGGGCAGTCTTTGTGCCAACGCATTTGGCGGCCGTCACAGTATCGACATGGGTATCGTGGTGGTTGGCTATAGTCCGGTTGGAATGGTCGGCTAGGTACATGGTTGTCAACACTCTTAAGAGTAGGTTGGTCACTCTCATACCTAGTATTTCCCCTGCGTGGTCGTGTTGCGTCACCTGTTGTGTTGCCCGCCATGCTGGTTGGCGGATCACTCCCTTCCGCGTGGCTGACAGCTGCTGGTCGCTGTGGACGCGGCGTTGCCGGCTGGAGCGTCTGGTGCTCGAACGGTGTTGCCGCTCTGATGAACTCACTCGCACTCTAGTGTAGCAATGGCACCAATGAAGAACGGAACTCGGGTCTTGCTGTTTCGATAATCGCCGTGAGTACCTGTCGGTCTGTCAGGTGCGTTTGATATTTGCGGAGCACGTGGTACTTCTGGGACACGAACGCGGATAGAGGCTCATTTCCCTGTAGCTCTAGTGCTAAGCGGCTCTGGGCTTGCAGTGACCCAAAGGTCTCCCCATATTGCGCTATGAATAAACTATGGAATTCGTGCCATGGCATCCCGTATTGTGTCATGTTACACCACCATTTCCCTGCTTGGCCCACCAGTTGCCTACCCACACACACCGCCCATTCGTCGGGTCCAATGCCGTACTCCTGGAGACGTTTGGTACAGTCCGCGACGAAGTCGGCGGGGTCCTCGCTCGGTAATCCCGCGACCGTGGGCAGCGACTGGAAGTGACGGGGTGTATTCGTGACGGTTGGTATAATTGTCCCTGGATTCGTTTCCCGTGGTGTACCCGCAAAGCCTGTCGGGCCCGTGACCGTGGGTGGGAGCATGATGTTCTGTATCATCGCGACGGTAGTTGGCGGCGCTTGGACAGTTGTTCGTGGCATTAGGGTCCCAATAGCTGGGGTTGGTTCTTCCTGAGACTGAGAGAGCCTACAGCTGGTGACCGCTAGGCAGACGTAACACACGAAGCCCGCTCCTACTACAGTGGCCTGTTCCTCTGCAACTAAGCACTCTGCGTGTGTCTTGCTTCCACAGAATTTACGGGTGAGGTGGGCGTGCCCCATCTCGCGACAACGCGGACGTTTACAGCATCCCGCGGTTCCGATATCAGTTGTTTCCCTGTCCCCCTGGTTGCTAGTACTGTCTGCTCGTGTTTACTGTCTTTAAGCAACACTTGTGTTCCGCTGGATTTTCTGGTATTTGTCCAAGACAGTCATTGCAAACATTGGCGACGTTGCTACTATAGCCGTAGTATGCCATGGGGCGGTAGCGCGGTAACACGGTCGCGGTATCGTGGCGCGGTTGCATGGTCCTTGATGCTCTGCGCGATGGTCAGCTGTCCTTCCGCACAGTCACCGGTCTCGGCGCGGTAGTCTGCCTCGTGCGGCACGGGAGGGGAAGTAGTTTTGACGATCGATATTCTAGGCGGAGGGGGTGGTTGTCCTTGAGTGCTCTCTGCTATCCACCTAACCGGCAGGCGTAGGGGTGAGAGGGTGGATGTTGGAATGTTGGCGCAAAATTGCCGCCTTCTCGCACTCTTCCCTCGGCTTCACGTACAATGGCGACCCCGTGGCCGTGGCATTCCCGAAATGTCCCGTTTACACGCACTATTCACTTCCCAAATGTCCCGTTTGCGCGAATTGAAGCGCGTACTTTGCTACGTGACTTGACGGTGCAAACTGAAGCCCTTAGTTGCGGCACCACTCTATGGGGCCGAGGGTGGAGGAGATGGTGATTATGAGAATACTAGCGTGCTTTAAGAGTGTTCCCGACTATCCGCCTGACGGTTAGCGGAGTTCCGGCACTGAGATGTTACGAGTGGAGTGGTCTCAGGGTCGTGTGGCCGACGGCCGGCTTCAAAACTCTCCTCGTCCTCCACCGTTCTACTTACTCTCGGGTAGTGTTGTGGCCCTCCCCACGTTCATACCCACACACAGACAATGCACTCGACAGGGATTTCGGGCACCTGTTCACCCATATAAAAACTTACGTAAACGGGTTGTAGGGTCTCGTGCCCTGAAACACAGTGAAGCGGCGAAGTCAATAACAACACAGATATATATAGGCAAGGCGTTATTAATCACTCACATCGGTTTCCCAGTACAAAATCAATCCTGGCGATGTCTGAAACAGCCCCCGACCTAACCTGTCCGGTAGGCGACGCGGTAAAAATCCCACGTGGTGGGAAGTAGAAAATTAAGGTATTATAAGCTCCTGGTCGCGGAACGAGTCGACAGGGGTGAGGGGTTAACCCGGGCACTGAAATTAACGTTAAATTAAATGTTCCAAAAGACGAAGAAAATAACTATTGTAGTGAAATGATGAGACAAAGATATGCTGGTGCCGGGGCGACCGGAGCCGAACCGCCTCGACTCGCCACCAGTAGTCAACTGCCAAAGCCTTGGCGGGCTCAGGGCGACCACGCCGCTGAGCACACCAAAACTTTGTTAACACATAAAATCAAGTACAACATATAATCAAAGCACTTGAAAAATTGTATAAAAATTAGGCTTGCTGATTAATGTCAAAAAGGTTGTTTGGAATGTTCATATTCATATTTTAAATAATTTGCGTCAGAAAATATTTTACGTTACTTGCATTTAAATTACATTAAGAACAGAGAATTACTTTAATATGGTTAAATGAAAAATCTAGAGAGCAATGTTATTATAAAGAAAAGTATTTTAACAATTATAAGTTTTAAATAATTTACGCGGCAGAGGTTGCCGGTTGGGCGAGTCCAACATTATGTTAGGCGCAGGGGTGTTTCTACCCGAGTTTGAGGTTAGACCTGACAAGTCTTTCCAGGGGGCTGATTTTTAGGAAACAATGTTACCCCTGGCCTAGTACGTTTCTTTATTACACTGCACACGTGTCCCCTTTTCCCTCACTCACACAGAACACCCGCACTGACAGTTCGTGGTTCGCGGCGTGTTTGTGGCCTTTAGGCTTGATGGGACGTATTCCTAGCAATTTCTAGAGATTAAGGGAATTTTGTCTACAGCTGGACGTTGCGTCGGACTGCGGGGGGTGGCGTCGGGACGCCGTGGCCTCTTGTGACCATGCTGCCGGGCGCATTCCCATATGCTCCCGCAGTACTGCTATCCAGGTGTGTTCCTGAATGCGTTGTGTACACTGCGGGTTGTTCCGAGGGCATGCGGCTTCGTCCGCATCACAACATGAAATTCCATGTGACCAGATTCCAGTTTTGGAATTTCATGTTGTGTATGTACCTTGATGACTAAAGCATACTCTTGTTATTTATGTTTTCTTATCTTATTTTATTTTTTGTTTTCTTTTTTAACAGTCACTTATTTCGCAATGGACTATGTCCAAGCAAATAAATCCAGTCATCCCAGGGAGTGCCTGTTGGGATATCCTAGATAGCTCCTGCTCCGACATCCCAGGGAGTTCCTCAGAGGAGCTCCGAGGGAGCTCCCTGTAAGGACATCGCAGGGAGCTTCCCAGATGAGGAATTTAGGATGACCCAAATTCGTCTTCCAAGGAGCTTCCTGGGATGTGATGTACTTTTCTAGGATGTACTTGGGACGTCCTAGGGACATGTTTTTTGGGGGCTCTCGGACATCCGAAATATCCATCCCTAGGACATCCCGAGTATCACATGTACACAGATATCCTCAAAGGATGTCCCTAGGACATCCTGGGGACTTGCTGTGCTGGTACGGTGGTTTTGTGGCATGTCCACCCACTGACACCGTCAGACCCCAGCCTTTTTACTCACGACACACCTATAAGAGTGCTTCACGAGTTTATTCCCCAGCGCAGTGTAAGTCTGGGGTTAACCCGGTGCAACCAGGGGCGAGCACCTCGCACGCGATCTGACACCGGGTCAGTGTGCTAACCCAACGGACCAAAAAACACCCGAGAAAGTAGAAGTAAAACGTT
>PNEQ01001540.1:42560-63606 GCA_003012365.1 Medauroidea extradentata | reverse complement strand
AGTTCACTTGTGCAGTTTGGTGGGAACAAGCAAACTGTGATGTTCCTTAGTGCAACTGTATTGATGTGAGCAGCGCAGTTGTCTATGAAGAGTATAATCTTACGATTTTGTGCCCCCATTTTCGCATCGAGAGCTTGCAACTGCAAAGTAAACAAGTCTCTAGTCATCCATGCCTTCTTATTGGCATGATATTTTGTCGACAAAGTTTTTACACCTTTAAAAAACCTAGGCTTAAAGGTTTTACCTACGACAATAGGTGGCAACTTCTCACTGCCATCACAGTTTTCTCCACGGAAACTTAAGAGTTTTATTTGGCAATAAATTGAAAAAAAGGCCCGTTTCGTCCGCATTAAAAATATTGCGGGGTTCGTAATTTCGCACAAGTGATGGTAATTTTTCCTTCCAATGTTCGACTGTATCAGGGTCCACACTCCTGCTTTCACCACACATAGTGTTGTAAACAATGTTAGGTCGTTTTTTGAATCTGTCGATCCAACCATTTGAAGCAGTAAAGTTTTCAATATCAAGGCGGGATGCGATGAGAAGAGCTTTTTCCAGCAGTAGCTTACCATCAACTGGAAGACCTGCCGCACGTGTGTTTACAAACCACTCCTTAACCATATTCTCAAGCACATCGTATGGTGATGATTTGATGGCCATGATTTTTTTCGCCATCGGCCCGGTTTTCTGTGCGACGTTTTCGATAGACGCTCTCATCTTAGCGATGGTGTTTATTGTTGAAACTGACATCCCGAGTTTCTCTGCTAACGACACACGTGTGCCGACATGCGCATCCAACTGTTTCAAAATTTCCATCTTTTGCTCTATTGTAAGCGGTTTCCGTTTTCTGCCTCTAGATTCCATAGTTACACTTGTATTTTATTAAATAAATTTACTAAACAAAACAGTTCTCAATCACACACAAACTGTTACAATAATACGCCAGAACAGCCTTCACGATCACGAATAACTCAACGACGTACTTTTTTCTGAGATTACTGTACATACGTAAACAAAGATGAGTCCCCCCTTTGGTGTTAGAACATTGGCATATGAAGTGCACGCTTTTACACTTTTGTGCACGTTTCTACACTTTTGTGATGTCTCTGCCAAGCGGCAGCGTCTCTGGTCATAGATAAAGCGCACCAGCCATAGATGTTCGTCAAAGTGCACAGTCTTCGATTGTGTAACACAATCTATGGTCCGTAGTTTTTCTAGCTATATTGTGATATACGGGAAATTATTTATATGATTAGTGTATGTTGCGGAAATATAAGCCATTGAAAATATAGTATTTTTAACGGGACCTAAGAAATATGGTGTATGATACGGGAAAGGGTAAGACACGGGAACGTATCATCGGGGTTCTACTGTATCACATTTTATCACATAAAATTTAATAGTGTAAGTTACCAATATCGAAATTGAATATACTGTCTAAGGAGGATTTATGACATTAGATTGGATTTTTTTTTATCGTAAGGTTAACACTGTTCAGCCTTTTACTATTTTTTGCAAATGCTATCACGAATTTAGACAAAAACAGTATGCATTTGAATGGGAATGTAAAGTTCTTTATTCAGTTTAACATGTCTCCACGAACTCGTTACACTTCTCCATTATTACAGTACAATGAACCATCGATAACTCGGACCTCGATGTCCCGGACTTCGGATAACTCAGACAGAATTTAAAAAAAAAATTAATTTTAATTAAATTATTTTTTGGTCAAAATCATAAGAAAATTGTGTCTGCCTAATTTAAATCCATCACATTTTATTTAAAAACTACGTAGCCTTTAATATTCCCCCCTTAAAATATCTGGCAAGTTCCGTGTGGTTAAATGTTGCTAGCGAGGCGCGCGAGTAGAGATGCAACTCAGCAGGCCGACCTCTATTCTTTATCTTTCCTCCCTCTTCGCCAAGCGAGCAAGACACGTACGTGCGTCATAAATAAACACTACAGTATGATGCTACACGTCACAATGGCACCTAAAGGGAAATTAATTTTATTCCAGTATGTGCGATAAATTCAAGATTGAAAAACAATTTGTTCCGGACATTAATAAAAAAAATTAAAAGTCATTGGTTTGCATTGCAATGTAGGCAAGGTGGTGAGAGGGTTTTACGGCCCTTTAACGACGTCTTACAAGCCGATGAGGGTGAAGTGAGGTGAAAAAACTACACAACATCCATGACCGAGCAAGGATTCGAACCAAGGGCCTCTCGCAATGTAAACTGGCGCCTAATCCACTACGCTAGAGGCCGGCGCGATATCGAAAAAAAAACCGGGCTTAATAAATTATTAAAAAAAGGGAAGGGGGAGCAGAAAGCGGCATTTGCCCCAGGCCGCACATTCTAGAGGGGCTCGTTTTGAAAAAGTTAAATGATTAAAATGAATGGGCTTTTATTGAGTTCCCATTAATGTTGATGGTACCTGTGAAAATTATTTGTGTAAAGTGTGTGTAAAGACGTCACTGATCTATGACGACGAAGTAAGTATGAAGGAAGGGAGGCCTACATGCGCACATTATCACTTCAACCACGGCCGTAGACTTCAACATCAGTTCAACCTTTTTTTTTTTTTAATTTAAAAAAAAAAAAGGAGAAAATGTAGACTGAGATTTACGTTGCTCCTGGCATCGTATTCTAGCAGAGAGGCCCTAAAAAAAATATTTCTCGTAGGAAACAAGCAGCTGTCTGCAGACACTGTGACATGCTGATGTTGAGCAATTTTTCACGTAAACATCTCGTGAGTTGCGTGTGGTCACGTGCGGTGTTTGTATTACTGTTGAGACTGTACTCGTTGACCTCGACTACTTCCGCTCGCGCTCTACCACCCTAGCTTATCTCTCTCTCACACACACACACGCACGCACGCACAGACTGTCGCCAGCCAAACGAGAGAAGGGGGTGAGAACTTTTATGTGGTAGAAGGGTGCCTTGGTGCCAGCTTCTAGCACAGATAAAAAAAGATCAGCAAGAAGTAGCATAAAAAACAAATAAAAAAGAATCTGCCAGCCCAGGTTGTTTGACATTCTTTCTTTTATAGTTCTCCACATTACAGTGATAATTTCCCCACTACCCCTCCTGTAAATTGATATGTACAAAGCAGTATACCGTATATTGCCGCCTCTTTTGTTTGTAGAAATGATAGCGTACTCATTTCCTCACGTTTCTTGTGATTAATGACTGCTTACCACTATCTCCCCGGATGCCCCTCGATAACATGGACAAATCGTAACTCGGACAGCTTCTCCCCCCTTTTAGTCCGAGTTATCGAGAGTTCACTGTATCTATTTTTATTTTATAGAAGACGTCTGCTTTTTCAATTACATTACTGTTTTATAACCATCTAAAACACGCTGCACTAAAATGGAAGTTATTTAAAACACAACTGTTTATAATAAAACCTTTTCAAACACGTTTCTAAAATTTTAGGTTAAAGTTACCGTACCGTTATTTGCGCTTAATACAACAAACGAACGTACAAAAAGAAATCAATGTTGCCAACGTGAATACAGAAAATGATAGCGTTTGAGACAGTCAATAGCACTAGCGGCAGCAATTTTCCTGCCGCAATCTTGAATTTATTGTGCCGTGAGCGCAAGCATTACTCGCGATCACGGTCAATCTCAAATGGCTTTGCACATTATCACCAAACTCGTTGTGCTGTTTCTTCTTTGTTCTATTTCCAAACCAGTTTAGATGTCCTTTCATCATCATCTATGACTCTGAATTCTCGTGTTTTTATTGTCTTCGGATGGCAAAAACATGGGCGAAAAACGTCAACGGCGAGAAAAATAAAATTTTGATGATGTGAAATGCGGGAAAATTTAACATTGCACTAAATGGCAGACAAACGGGATCTGCAGAAAAAAGTGCAATTTGTGGGAAAACGTAAATAACAGTAACGTAAATACGAGGTTTCACTGTATATTAATAAAATAATTTATACCGATATTTAGACAGGGGTCTTCAGAAAAAATATACGTACATGAAATTGGTAGCAACAATCTCCCGTTGTCACCAAAACGTGTGTGTGTTTACAACAGGTTTCATTGTAGCCAACCCTTAAAAGGCCCTATTTTACCTTTCGGCTCATGTTACTTACCAGTGAGGTAGCAGTTCAGCGACATTAACCCGAGAATTATTGTACTTAAGTATTTTAGTGATGGCAGAGATGGCATTCTCTGTGGGGTTAATGTTCTCTTCTGCTCGTGACTCAGGGTCTGTGATTACCTTCACCAGCTGGGGAACAGCTTGGGCCAATGCATCTGCAACATTGACATTCCTTCATTCACAAGCATCCAAAAGTAAATTACACATCTAATTCTTAAACAATTTTGCAACATTATCACAAAATCTTTCTAACTGGGAAACAAGTATAAATATGGAACAAGCAGACATCTTGGATTTATTAAATTATGCTGAAATTAATTTTTGTACAATGCTTTTCTGGCCAACACCAGTAAAACAGTACATAAAACCCAACAGAACACATCCGAATTGCAAGAAAGGCAAAACCCAAAATATCCAGACTGGCTGAACATGCTTGGGAAAATACAGTCGAACCCTGATTCTACAGATACTCATGTTTCCCCAAAATTTGTTCATACGACCGAGTTGTCCGTTTCGGCCTGACAGCAGCAGCAACCTTCCCCCCTCCTCAGCAGTGAGCGAGAATCAATACGAGGTCTCGGTGGATACGATCACGTTTTCAAGAGACTCTTATCAGAAAGCAGGTGTTCTTACACATATTACCTCAGTACGCCGAAAAATTCCGAGTAAATTTATACTCCATTTTTGCGTAAACATTAAACGAGTAAATAAAACGACCAAAAACAAGAATGCAATGTCGCCATTAACTTTACATGCAGAAGGCAATATTTGCCGAGTTTACTTAGGCCACTGGAAAATAAGACGTTTAACAATATTTCAGGTCGATAAAGAATAATTATTTTGATAAGATGCTGCAATATAAATAAAATTATACCAGAAATGTACATCAATAACTTCTTAACGTACACGACTATTAACAAGGCATGTTGGCTTCTCTTTACTGGGCAGGAGTTGTATTCACGTCATATTTATATACAGTAAAACCTCTATTTAACAAAACTCAAGGGACCAAAAAATGACATGTTTGTTGTAAGGGGGTTTGTTAAATAGAGGTTTTATACAACTGATTTCTACTCGACATAGAATTTCATGTGAACTACAAAACTTTGGTCGACAACTCACAGTATATCCTGGGAATCATAGAAGCAACCAAAAAAAAAAAAAAAAAGATAATATTGCTGAGATTGCTATTTATTTTAAAGATTATGAACAACTGAAAATGTCTTGCACATGGAACTTCACACATTAGGTTGCCATGTTTCTAGAATATCAGAGTTACACCAAACTCTTCACCAGATAACTTCATAGTGTGCTACAATGACTTTAAATTTGAAATGCCAGCCACTGGATGCTTGCTAATTTTCTACTCACATTTCAAGTACTGCATGCCAAGCCTTCCCTTAAAAAATAAGTCCCGAAGCATTACTTTTTAATGCCCTTAACATTCAAGCACCAATCTAATTTCCTTGTACAAGACTTCATTTTTACATACTTTAATACGTTTCCTATTTACGCCAACAAATGCAGTGTTGTTTTCTATCTGCCTACGATTTGAAATTATGGCTGATAGTGTAGGCTTGGACGCGAATGTCGAAATCGTTAACTACAATATCTCACACTATCACTTTGGTGAACAACTTTTTAAATTTCTAGTTTTGTTATTATTATCATCTGCCGCATCATTTCATTCAAACACATCCACGTTAAAGTTACAACTAACCACGTGCTAAATATTAGATTTCTAAAATACCGTCATTAATCCGGTGATAGAAAAGCAAAACAAAACAGAGGCCTATGTCACAGATCATGTACACTGTTGGGATGCGCACTTTTAACCACAGAAATATGGGACTGGGAGTGGTTATCTCGCCGAAATCATAGTATGGAATTCCACCACCACAAGCGCTGAAATTTCAACTAAGAGTTAGGCTGCCATTTTATGTCAAGTGCCGCATGCGCACCTTGTGTGTATCTTTAAACTATGGAACTGAAGATGTGTTGTTTATGTTTATTTACAGTTTTTTTTTGTATGCATCAAGGTTTTAAACGTACTTTCAGCGCGAGTAAAATAAAAAAATAGTTTCTTGTTGAATATAATTATTGACGTGTGATTTTTTTAAAACTGGTCGTTCGTTGTAGAGAGAATTTTACTGTTGTGAACAAAGTAAATTTCGATATTTGGAGGTTAAAAATGCATTGTTCTTATGGTGGTTTGGCGGGACCAAATCTTTACTTCATTGTACAGGGTTTTTCGTTAAGTAGAATATTCGTTAATGGAGGTTTTACTGTATTAAGTTAACGTTTATATAGTGCGATAATATATTCGGACTTAAATTATACATCATTTGTTTAGAAAAGACAACAAAGTCAGTTAAAATGAACACAAATATGTAGTGCAACATCTCTTTACGATACAACATACGTCTACACGTTTCTTGTGAGAAAATGGAAGTATTTTATCTTACTTCCTATGATTAAACATAGATTAGTGAAATTTTCCAATGCTATTATGAAAAAAATTATTATGAAAAAAATATGTCCGAAAAACAAAAGTAAAATTAACGATAAATGACTATATAAATATACGGCCTCAGCACAGCATGTAGGCCTAACTTCAAAATTGTGTGTGTAAACAGCTTGTGATTATATTTGGCCCATTATGAAATTATATGTAAACAATATATTTTGACGCGTACACTTCCCAACTTTGAAATTTTAATACAAATCGCAGTCCGTGAAGAAAAGCAATAATCCAAATCGTACACATAGCAAGTTATTCCTCGGGAATAATGGTGCCATTGTGTCTGGCATGGGTGGAGAAGAGGAGGAAAATGGCGGAGTTACAATTTTTTTTGTCGCTTGTGATGCCCACCCAGTGCCGACATCGACTGGCAGCGGCAGCGATAGGAGGGATACGAGCTGTGATGAGCAGCACATGGCGCATCTCGCCACACAGACGTCGCTAGAGAGAGACAGAATGAGGTAGAGCAAGCGAAAGAGAAGCGGATGCCGCTCTGAGAAACAGCTGGCGGCAGGTCAGTGACCCAGATCACGCTCTATGGCTAGCGCGCTTGCAGCGGTGTTTCTTACTGAATTTTTGCAGTTTTTTCTGCCGTCCTCATCGTGAAACACATTATTTGAGGGCTAAGCTCATACGCCTATACTGCTTATACATTTTTCGACTTATAACAACGTTTTATAGATACCTGTGACTGATTTTCAATTACTAACTTTTTTCTTTCATTGAGCACGAAAATCTGTACATACGAGCGAAGTGTGAATGGTACGTACGAACCGAGTGCCGTACGAGTGGGGTTTTACTATTGTCACAAAATTTTTTGGGAAGAGTCAGCACTACTCACACAGGAAAATGATAAAATTAAAATGAAAATTAAACAAACCAATCTTTGTTATTAGCAACTGAAAACCAAAGTAAGATACTATAATAAAATTACCCAGTAATATTAGCATTAAAGTTTTTTGTCACAAAAACAAATAAAAAATATTCTACTCCCCCCCCCCCTTCCCCCAACAGAGGGAAAAAACCGCAGAATAAAAACCTGTAATACTGACTTTTTCAGAAATAAATTAACATAATAATATTTTTAACAAACTATGCATGAAAAGTATTTAACAATTTCATCTTATTAAAAAATTACACTTACTAAACTCAACAAAAACTGTATACATCATAAAAAAACTAGAAAGCAATAAACCCAAAACCATACAATTATAATAGTATTAAGAATGCTTTTTAAAAAATTAATGCTACACCGTATTACATAAAGAAAGCTATCAAGCAAAGCTGACAGTCCTAACATATTAGTACTATTCACTACATTAGCAGTAATTAATCCAGAGATACAATTCAACTTAAATCTAACCTGCAAATGACTCGCCCCCAAACTGTGCCAGAACGCCCCAGCCATACACTGCTGCTTGCCGCACCTGGGCAAGCTCGTCCGTGACGTACGACATTAGAGGCCCCAAGAAGTACTCTTGATATTTCACACACCCTGGACCTCCATACTCTATGACATCGTCGAAAATGCACAGCCCCCACTGATGGTCAGACCACTGCATCTCTGGAGACTGAAAAAACCCAAGTCCACACATAAAACTTACTTGTAAATCATTAATATAAAAATGTTAAAATTCACACATCAAAAACCGTAAACACCCATGTACTACATGCACCCAAATAAGATGCGCACCTCCATTTTCAAGTCCCAATTTAAGGGAAAAATTAATTTTTCCCCAAAAAAAAATTCTTCCTATTTTCTGACGCCAAAATACTACTTGCTTAAAAAATGGAGGAATTGATACCGCTGCATTGGGTTTGGCTGGCTGCATAACAAAACAATTGACTGTTGTGTCACTGGGAATTTTAAATTATACGGATGTTTGGTATGCACTGCCCATCTGCCCCATAAGGTAGGAATGCTGCTGCCGCAACCATATCACATGCTGCTGATACGCTAAAAACTTATCATTGTAGGCCTCGGGAAGTCGCTGACAAATCTGGTTTTCCATCGTATGGATAAGCCATTCCTTTTGTAAAAACAGTAAATCCCGTTAGCACTAGCTTTGAACTCTGGATTGACCCCTAATTATCACGCAACCTTTAAAGCCTGCATCTGGCACATCTCTGTAGTAACCGCATAACCAAACTGCTGTAATTCCATTACATATGCATGCAGTCTTTCTTCTATAGGTTGGAATTTATAGTTTTCATGCCCATGAAAGCATGCCTGTTTACAATGCAGTACTGCAACTTGACTGACTTGTCGCCACTGCCTGATACAAGCTTCAGAGATGTATTTTCTGCCTGCCGCACTGTTACCGATATCCTCTGCCTCAGCAATCACTTTCAACTTTTCACCGGCAGTAAAAGAACGGAGCAGTTTCGACATTGTAATGTGTCGATAACACTGTTAAATGCTATTACTGACCACGCGGAGACAGAACAATGCTCGCTGCACATGACACTATGGCGACAGGAAGTCTATACACTCGCATTCCTGAGCATGCACAGTGCAGGCCAAGTCACCCGAGCTGTTGCCAAGTCTCCAGCAAGCGCCAGCCACCCGCGCTGTAGCCAAGTTCACTGCTCACGCCAACCCTCAAAATGGAAATTCTCCACGTAAAACACGCACCCCGCTTTTAGACATCCAAATTTTGAACAAATTCTGCACGTAACAAATCGTGCACGTGGTACATGGGTGTTTATGGTAATTTAACATAAGATATAGGGCAAAAGTACTTATTACAAGATAATACTTGTAAACAGGAAATACAGTAGAACACCGACCTTACAAGGCTTCATTGCCGAAAAATTCTTCAGAGCAATTTTATCCCATGAAAACTCTAAAAATTGAATTTAAATAACATTTTTCATTATTCATAAAAGTAACATTTTTTTTTAATTCAATTTAATTTGAACTTTTTAGTGTTCATAGGGAGTAAGCCATCATAATTAGCAACAACAAATTTTTATCGGAAACTCGGAAACTACATAGTTTCAAATGTTGGTCGCAATTAATTTGTGCATTCTTGTAAATGCTGTCTGCATTTCTAGTGCCAGTGTGCATGCCAGCATGCTTACCAACAGCACACTACAACATTGTCAAACTTGTTTGACGCTGAGTCGGCCAGAACTGCTCCCACTAGTCTCGTCGGCCAGAACTGCTCCCACTAGTCTCTGCCACTGAAACAAGGCTACAGCACAGCATCTCTGCACGTGATGGCTTCAACTTAGTCATGTTACCTGTCATCAACATGTCTTCAATCCATGGATAGTTGCTTTTATTTAACATGCCGAACCCCTTTCCGCTGTCACCAAACTTTCCATTTGACATTTTCAATAAGATACAAATAGTGATGATGAGAGTTGAGTCATGCATTAGTGAAATCATGTACTTGTATCACTAATGTGCATGTTTAAAGCAAAACAAGGATGAAATTACTGTAATTACTTGTATAAGAACCCCCCTTTTTCTGATAAATTTTTCTGTAAATAATAAGAATGACATCTGTCCATAAATATTTTATTTGCTGTATTTAGCCATGTACGGTACCACCCGCCCGCATGTAAGACCCTGTAACAGGGGTGGGGATTATTATGATGCCCCTGTTCGTGGCGCCAGATGTAACGGGGGTGGGGATTGTGGTTTGTGCTTGTTTGTTGTTGTACTGACTTGTAGCGGTGATGGTGGACCTCTGCTGTTTATTATTATTAAATGATGTAACAGGAGAATGATGAAGAAAAGAAAGTCTGGAACTGAAACTTATACTTATCACTTGCAACCACCTTCTATTCGCGGCGACTACTCCAGAAGTTAGACTTTTATTTTTACCTGCCCGGATAGCCTGAGGTGTTCACCAAGTAGAGAGAAAACAACAAAAAAAAATTTATAAAACTCTAAGTTTCTTTGATTGATGGTTCACCAGACGTACATGGCACAGTCTTTGCTAAAGTACTCAAATTCATTCCAGTGACTTTATCAACTTAAAATGTGAAAGTGCTCGTCCAGGTCTTTCATCAGTTGTGATATGCCTAGGTATGCATCACAAAAGAAAACAAACAAAACTACAGGATACAAATAACTACTTTCCTTGACGGTGTCGTAAAACAGCAATGTGCACCTGTGCAGCTGTTCCGTGTACCTACTTACATGAGTATTACTACTCTCAGTAAAAAAAAAAAAATAAATAAATAAATAAAATTAACTATTGATGGCAATACTGCACACTTTACTGGTGAATACGCCCTCTAGGCATCACAGCCCCTCTCCAACGTCTAATACATTCTATTCCTCCCGCTAAGACGCCCCAACAAAACATAACATTCAGCCGGCCATCTCCCATCTCCCCACAACTAACTTCTCCCGGGCGAACACTTAGACTTGCTCGGCCGAGCAGCGGAGTGATACAACGGGACCCAAGTTGTTTGAAAAGCAGGTCAATTGACATTTATAACAGAAAAATAATATGTAACATAGTTACTGACAAATTTGCAAAGTATTTTATTCCACAATACCAGCTAAATATTCATTAGTTTATTAATTGGGGATATGCTGCGTCATCAATCTGTCGTGGATCACCACCTTACCAGAGTTCTGTTGCACACGACACTACCACCCACAACGATGGCCTAACGACCTGCTGCTCTCACTGCATTCCAGCACGCCTCTGTACATGCCTGTGCCTCCAAGCGTCTGAACTCTGACCTGCTTGCCAGATAAATCCCATCCCACAAGAGGGGAGCTCAGAGCCTACTTGAAATTATAAACACAGAAATGAAGCAAGATACAAGAGAAAGTTACTTAGAAAAGTTGTTTAAAATTGAATTAGCTTTAAAATGAATCCAAACATGATACAAATCAGATAAAATTGACCCGTAAAATTTAATGCTTTTATCTTGCCTTAGTTAAATGTAAATTTTGAATAAAACTTTAATGTTAATTTCTCTTCTAGCATCCCCAATTAATATGATGGATCCTGCCGTATACAGTCGAACCTCTATCTATCGTACTCGCATGTATCGTTTTCCCGCATGTATCGTAATTTTTTAATGGTCGCGACGTAATTCCTATTATAACCAATGATAACAATGTCCGCATGTGTCGATTTTCCAATTATCGTTTTTCCCGTATCTATCGTACAAATAAGAGTTCCCCGCCATTGTAAATTACAGTGGAACCTCGTTGCATCGTTCCAGTTTCTTTCGTTTTCCCGCATCCATCGATCGTTTTTCACGGTCCCGACAAATTGCCTATATAAACAATGTTAAATAAACCCACACGGATCGTTCATATATGCATAAATTTCCCGCATCGACCGTTCAGACATTTTCACCAACAAAATTAAAAAGTTAACTTACATTTTACATTTTCATATCACGCTCGTATACACTTCTCAATACAAACAGGCGCCAAAGAACTTAACATAACCGCACAAGGCACACATTTACCGTTGTCAAAAATACGTTCGAACGTAATATTTCGACTTGTTGACTATAAATTTCACCGTTATTGTTTCAAATATGTTAGGCAGTCCATCTTATTGTAAGAAACGTTTTACATACTGCAGGTTGTGTGTGTAAACACAAAGATTGCCGTATTTTCAGTAAACGAACAACAAACATGTTGCCACCAACAGAAAAACGTAATTTTTTATAGAGGAAATATTTTTATGTTGATATCCAAATTATTTTCAATAGATTTCAAACACGTATATTGTACAAATTCATTTTATTCTATTGTAAATATGCGCTTTTACTTTTACATTTCCGTAAAGTTTAGTGAATAAATTGCAGTAACGTCAAGAATTTTGGGAATTTTCTTCCGCCATTTTGTGCACTTCCGAGTACAGCCGAAGGCAGCCGAGCGCAAGCGCATGAGTCGGAGAGGTTACGTTTCGCCTTGTAAATACGTATCTCATCCTTGTTACGTTTTTTGTTTAGATATAAACAGTTTTTTTGAATTTTGTTAACAAGTGGAGTGCACTATTTTTATTTTAAGGCCTGTGAAATGTATTTATAAATTATTGCCGTTAAGTGTCGCGGCCTTCAAAATCTGTTCCCTCACTTGAAGAATGCCTTGGAATAATAAAGGAGGTAGAGAAATGTCCCGGTGAAAAGCATTCTGACATCACAAATGTCTCGGATTGCCACCTTTGACGTTAAACTAGATCGTTGGTAATACAAATGAAGCTACGACTATATTCAATACACACATATTTGAAGCAAATTTCCATGTGGTGGACATTATTAAAAATAATTTTTGAGGTTATGTTTTTAGTTTTTTTTAAGTAAGGGGGGGGGGGGGGGGTTGCGTGCTTCCCGCATGTTTCGTTTTCTCGGATGCATAGTTTTTTCTCATTGGTCCCTTGAAAAACGATGGATAGAGGTTTGACTGTACATCCTTATAGTTGGTTAAGTTGGCCTAATTAAACTGTTATAAACATATATATATATAAAAACATTGTATATTAAGAGAGAAAAAAAATTGAAATTACTATATGATAAGAAACCCAGCATGGGCTACGTGCTACTGCACGTCACAACCCGAAAACCATATTTTCAACAAACTATAAGAAACACTTTTTTCCCCTAGACAGTTACAATTTAATAGCCTTTTATTAAAAAAATAATGCCCCAAAACTATATAAAGGGTGCTTGGAACCATTTGACGTTTTGAAAACGGCGATGGTAATAGCTTGAGGCCGGCAGGCACATTGCTGCATAGCTAGCCTAATGCTCCGTAGTGGCAGCAACTTGTACGGTACTCTGTCAGAAGTTGTCAGTAATTACAGTGAGCGCTATGCTGTGGCAATTTCTAGAGAGGAAATGAATCAACATACACTAGGCATCCGTTTTTACGAACCTTGGATTTAACGTTGGTAGCGATTTTACGAATACTATCTCAGGAACCTTCAAAAATAACCAAATTCTATGACAAATAAAATATTGTACGGATTTACATTGAGAATGATTTACAAATTACCTAATTCACTGGACTGAAATATTAATTGTACAGTTGCAGTTAGTTTTTTATGTTACAGGTGACACTGATTGGTCGAGACATATGGACACATCAGAAGAAAACGCAGTGTTACCTGGTTTATTGAGATAAAGTCTGATACCCAGGTCCAAAGAAACTTTCGGACTCGGTATGGAAGGGAGCCTCCGTCCTGACCAAACATTAGGACTTGGCATAAGTCATTTATGGAAACTAGTAGTGTGCTACATAAACAGGGAGCGGGTCAGCCATCTGTCTCAGATGCTACCGTGGACACAGTACGAAAGGCATTTGCAAGGAGTCACATAAAGTCAGTGCGTACTGCAGCTAAACAGTTAGAAATGCCACGATCAACAGCGCACAAAGTGTTGCCTACAAGGTTACGACTGTATGCCTACAAGGTTTAGTTGCTGCAGACACTAAAGCCGACAGACAAACCTCAGCGCGAACAGTTTGCGTTGGAGATGCTAGCCAATATTGATGCCAACAATGACTATTTGAAAATGATTTGTTTCTGAGATGAGTGAACGTTCCATGTATCAGGCACACTGAATCAACATTAACGTTCGTATCTGGGGATCAGAGCGTCCCCATGTGACACATGACATGGAAAGAGACAGTCCCAAAGTGAATGTGTGGTGTGAGCTTATGCACAATTGCATAATTGGTCCATTCTTTTTCATTGAGTCGACTGTAAACAGTGGTGTTTACTTGGACATGTTGCAAGAGTTTGCAGTCCCACAGTTGGAACACCTGCAGCCTGACATTATCTTCCAACAGGATAGGGCACCACCTCACTGGTCCCAGATTGTCAGTCAGTTTCTGGATGAAAAGTTTCCGGATAGGTGGATTGGACGTGATGTTCTGATTCGGTGGCTGCCACGATCAACCGACATAACACCACTAGACTCCTTATGAGGTTTTGTAAAGGACCTGGTGTACCGAACAAAGGTAACAAAACTTTATGAGTTTATACGTAACATGCTGCAAACAGTTTATTATCTAGTCTAGTTCTCAAAGTTACTGACGTTTAAAGTTGTAAAGATTATTTATGGACATCCTGTAGTACGGCCTCCTTCTAGGTTATTTCTCCACGTCTCCTAATCTTGTATAACTCTCGCCTCGCGCCGAATATGTTTACGTATTTAAACGAACCCCATAAATAATAGCATGAAATTATATTTTCTGTAATGGGATAACACCGTACGTACTTAAAAACAATTAACTTGACTCACAATATGCTTTAACAGTGCATTACTGCATGTCGTAAAACGTTCATTTCACAAGCAAGAGCGAGCACGATGATCTCGCTACGTATCACTCACGCGTAGAAACATTTGTCTCCACCATGGGTATGTAGAACTTTGGAAATAAATATGACGTTCGTGTATTGTGTAGTCCCAGAACTATTAATTTATTTCTACGTAATATACTGGCTGTGAAAGAGATTATTTCAACCACTTATACATGTATTTTTAGACGTTTTTTGGTAAAAAAAGTAACAAAATGGCATTTTTGGCATGTTGGATGTCAGTATATGCTACGGTGCTGCTATATATCCGCCATATTGTAAACGTTCGTACAGTCGCACAATCTGTCCTACCTGCACGCTACTTCTATCTACGTTGACGTACAATTAGTTAACTGAGTATCAAACATTGAGGAATTGTTTTGATGTTAAGTTATATAAAACAGTGCAATGAATAAATACATCCAATTTTTCCTTCGCACTTTGGTGAATAATTTACAAGGGCCTACTTTTTCCGTTAATGCTACGGAAGTCTGGCTACTCGCTCGTGAGAAGGCACTCGAGAGCTCTGTTTTCTCATTTTTAGGGGGAAAAGGGTTGGTCATATCTGCTGTTTAACGGTGTTCTTTAGATCGTAAGACGTCTGCCTATTGATATAAATTTACAATTCAACTATCACTAGCTTTATTTTTCTGTTAAACGCTACTGAAGCCGGGCTATTCACTTGAGAAAAGACACTTGGGGTCTCGGTTTTCTAATTTTTTTGGGAAAAGGGTCAGTCATGTCTACAGCTCAACGGCATGACGTCTGAACACCGATATGAATATATGTTTCTATTATTACATTAATTAATTTCCTGCAAAATGCTACGGAAGACAGGGCCCGAGCAGAGTCACTGTGCAGAAAAAAAGCAATTTAAAATTTTTATTTTCGTGTTGTGGGAAGGAGGGAGGGAAAAAATAGGCCGCTATCGATTTTACGAAAAAAGCGATATTGCGAATGTAATTAGAGGGACCGTGAATATTTGTAAAATCTGCGGTCTGGTGTATTAGTCTTGCCACAAGACCCCACACTGTGCATGCCTACATGCTAGCTCATCGGTCTGAGCAAGAGACAAATGAACCAGGTGCACGCCGATGCACTGCAGTTTTCTTCTTAGCTGACAGTAACGCTGGCATTGTGCACTTACTGCTTATGGGCTACATTCTGATAATGAAGGGTTTCACATTTATATTTCTGTTATAAATCCTGCAACAGAAATTTACAATAAACCCAATTTTTCCATTCCATATTAGTCCAAAATTCTTGATTTTCGTACATGATCCGCACCCCGAATTTTCAATTTTGTTTTAGAGAATAAATGTGCAGGTAGTATATGGGTAAATACAGTATCTATTATAGAGCCTGTAATCAACATGACTGTATACAATTAGCCTTAAATTGTAGAATTTCAGTTGAGAATGTGTATCAGTTTATTTTTCGACGCTTTCTCTAGATTCATCCTCTCTTTCTTGCAGAAACTCATTTCCCATTCTGCTCTGCAAGATTCATTATGCAAAGTTTCAACCCAATGAGGTAACAACAATTTTTACTGCCCATTATTTTTACCAGTGCTTTATTCACTATCACGTAATCATTCTCAGGCAAAGTGAGTCAACTTCTATGCGCAGGACTGTCAAAGTATGGCAATACTGGCACCCCCATTTAACTCTTTCTTTTTTGCAAGTCTGATCGACAGGCAATCAGTCCTTATCAATACTGTTTCAAAACCTGACTCGCCACACCTCCCACTCTTCAACCATATTCTGCCTTAGCTTCTCGCCACGCGCACTCTACAAGACAAAATACTCGCTTTTGCTGATCTGAGATTATTTTTTTCCTTACTAGAATAGTTAAAAATAATAAGGTTAGTTGGCCACGCGCACTCTACAAGACAAAATACTAGCTTTTGCTGATCTGAGATTATTTTTTTCCTTACTAGAATAGTTAAAAATAATAAGGTTAGTTGTTAACACGAATGAAAGGGGAAAAATAAAAAGCTCGTGTCAACGGTTTTGGGTGGGTAGGACAAAATTTTTGCGAAAGAAACTTTTCTAACTACATACTTCTAGTTCATACTCTCTAAGAGGGAAAACTGCTGTATGAAGATAAGCACCTTATCTACACACTCTAGTACCAAAAATTTTGTATTGTAACGCTACTGCCACCTGGCAAGTAACGTCCAAAAACCGTAAAGGAATCAAGGGTGAGTCTTAATTGAAACGGAGGAGGATGGATACCTTAGCAACAACACTTCCACAGTTTCAAAACAAGGGTTTTATTCTAAGGGTACAATAATAATACAGCGTGGAAGCGCACTAAGTTCCTACTCGCGAACAACCCACAAAAAGGGAGAGAGGATGGAACCTATACCTCAGTTGACTAATGCGTGAGTGATTCATTGTCTTTCAAGTCCAGCCACTTACCATTTTTACGACGAGAGCTGCAGAGAACAGAAGTGGACCTGCTTGAGCCACGCTAGCGACTGCTCCGCAACAGTGAAGCCCCGCGCCATTAAACATACGTCAGGGGATGGTGGAGGGAGGGGAAGGAATGCACAGCTACGCACAGTAGGGGAGGGGAATACACCCGAAGGGAGCGAGGCGGCACACATGACTACCATTTCTCGAAGCACTGGATTGCACATTTAGAACGAACATCAGTGTTCTTAGTCCAGGAACCTCCAAGGCCTCTCACAACGAACATCAGTGTTCTTAGTCCAGGAACCTCCAAGGCCTCTCACAAGCATATAATATAATGTTCATAGGTGTAATTCATCCACAATACCCAATCTTGAAACGACTATGTTCATATACGACAGAAAACTCCCGGCTCAGTTCTAATTGTGTTGATGTGTTAATCTATGCTGTGACTCCAGTAACCAACATCTAGTCAGGTAAACATGACACACAGAAATTTCTGTTCTGTGTCTAATGCTCTTTGTACATATACATAGGCAAACTCTAATGTTTTGGCTTTATCATTCTCCTTTTCTTCCACACCATCTACAGTTTCTTTTACTTTATTTGCCAAAAAAAGTCATTTACCAGACAAAAAAAAAAAAAAAGAGAAAATCAGTGGAAGCACTCTTCAATTGCAGTATAAATGGCAAGAAAGTTATACAGCATTCTGTTAATATAGGGCAAAAAGTAAGGCTCAGATATAAAGCTCCATGAAAAAGAAAAATTTAATTTACGGATGTGTAAAATCTGTGTTCTGCTAGTCTTGTACAGTTTTATTTAAAGACTTAGATATTGCAAGCACATAAGACTTTTAAACTTTCTGAAAGCACTGCGTGCATGTACTTTGTTGAATCCACTAGTGCCATTCATTATATAATAATAAAAAAACTTACCAGGCATTTCACAAAGTGCAGCACAACTTGGTCGAAGTAGAAGAAGAACTCAGCCTTGTTAGCAGTAAAAAGTGCATGGATAATGTCAGCGACCTTGCTAAGTATGAACACAGCTTCATTGTCTTCGTCCTCCAACTGTTCTTCCACTACGTCATCATAGTCCTCATCTTTACGCTTCTCCTGGCGAGCAACTGCTTTACTGAAGTGGTCCACCATCAACTTGTCAATTAACTTCATCAGCTCCGTCATCGCACTGTCTGGCAGGCAACCTGCTCCCAGGGTCTCGATACACTGAGCACACAATAATACACTGCATACTTTCAGGGAGAATAGTTACAAAACTCACAAACCAAGTATTCCTTAAAATTAAAACAATCTACCACATGTAATGCATACACTAAAACCTAGATTTTGCAGACACTTGTGGTTCCCTGAAACTTGTTCGTATGACCGAGGAATTTGTAATAACCAAGGATGCCAAATTTAGACTGTAGAATGCACCTCGAGGGAATCCATACAAGAAACCTGTACCAGTGTTTAGATTTCAAGTGGGAAAGTAATCATTTTACACAAAGTAACATTATCTACATATAATGCATACTGCACTAATTAGTGTAGACAAATAGACAAGTACAAAGAAATAATAATAAAAATATGTATGTATATATACTGCCAGCAATGGGCACTTCCTGAATTGAAATTTCAATATTTTTACATGCTGACTTCCTAATTACTTAAATAACTAAAAACTTCTCATTAAAAATGAAAGATGAAATTATGCTGCACAATGTATAGCATTCTGAAGCATAGGAAAAAACTGGACAAATGTGGTGAAAAAACAATGGACCAAATCAATTTTTTTCCCCTTCATTGTGAAAAAAGGGAAAAACTGGAATTTTTATAATAGAGATGAAAAATTACAGAAAAGTGGAAGGGGGGAAAGCAATACAAAATCATTAAGGTACCCCAGGGAACCAATTGGGCAACTTTAAAAACTATGAGGAAGAAAAAAAACTTCTGAATACATTGTTTCTCTAGTGCATAATTATCAATGGACGTCGCTCTTTTAAATGCAGCAGTTGGCAGCCCTGGAGTATGACTTCACAAAGCAACTGATTTTTTGTGATTGCCTGCACAGTTTGAGAAGAATCGCCATTCCTATCATGAAAGCAAAAAGAAAGTAATTTAACTTCTGTATTGTGTAATATGTAATCATTTTGAGTTTCAATTGATTTGATAGCACCAGAAAATTTTGCATAATATGGATACTATGTTTGCAAAACAAATTTGTTCTGGAAATATTTAAAGGAGGTAGCAGATCAAGGCAGATTTGTCACATTTTTAGTATGCACAGCAAAACATATAGGTAATGTATGTACCTAACTATACTTGTACTGTTTTTAATTATTGCTGCACGTCTTGCAACTTGATATGTGCCAAACACACCCATCAGGCCATCTGTTGCACCGTGCCCGGGTGCTAAATATCACCTCCAGTGACGTGTAAGTGATGCGCATTGCTGTGCGCCAGGGCGACGAGTCAACAGTCAACTTTTAGGCGCGATAGGGACAGGACGTTCACGCGTGACATTCTTCCTCGCACAGTTACCTCGGTGTGCGTGTCACGCACTGTCCCGTAGTGACAATGGTGGGAAAGGCCGCTAGGCTACTAATTACAAATAAAACAGAAAGAGTTGTGCACAAGTACTCACAGGATGGTACTTGCAGATAGAAACACACACACACAGTAGGAACACATTTCTCCGCGGTGGTTTACAGCTGCAGTTTAGTATTTTATCGTAACCACTTATAATATTGCTGCATCTTAATGAACATATTTTTCAATTACCTTTCCTACTTGCAATGTCTCCCATTTTGTTCATTTCAATAATATTAAATTATCTTTTTTTTTATGGAGATTGGGAATACTGGCTCACCAGTTGTGTTATTGTAGTAGCTAAGGCTTTTGTTGTGGGGCTATACTGCATACCACATGACTAAAATGCATACTGTAATATTAAAATTTTAAAAAATTCAAGTACTGTTAGAATAAAACCTATCTACGGTACGTATTTAATTACTTCACAAAAAACATTACAATTTTTAATGGATTAACATATAAAGTAGAACCCTGTTATATTGTTCCCCTTAACATACTTACAATAACCGATATAACACAATGGCTGCACCATTACTTGGAAAGCTTAAAGCAGTATTTAAAAAAAATTGCATAATGGATGCACCTATCTTTTTTACCAGGGAATACAATACAGTAAAACTCTGTTAAGACATCTTCCAAGAGGCCAACCTTCGCAATTGCTTTAGCCAAAACATAGTCTTAGCCAGAATTGTAAAAACTGAAACAAAAAAACATTTAGTGCCCGACATTTGCTGAGAAACACGACCGCTGCAAAAGTCGATCGAATGAGCGCAGAACACCAGCATGTGTACCTTGATCTTCTATATTTCATGCTTACAAGGCATAGTGACAGAACCGAGCATCTAGGTACCAGTCTTCACGGCACGCAGGCCTAGATCCTTCATGACCTATTGTCAGACACTATGAGTCACGCTCGCCAGTGGCGTATCCAGGGGGGGGGCCCAAGGGGGCCGGGCCCCCCCCCCCCCGAACGATCTTCTGAAATCTAATTTTGAAGAACCATCAAACAATATGTTTTAATTTTTAATGGGCATGTTCTAAACTTGCGTAAATGTTATAGTATATATTTTATAATGACATCAATACAGGCATATAACTTTTA
>PNEQ01001540.1:26127-41560 GCA_003012365.1 Medauroidea extradentata | reverse complement strand
TCCCGGTGAAAAGCATGCTGACATCACAAATGTCTCGGATTGCCACCTTTGACGTTAAACTAGATCGTTGGTAATACAAATGAAGCTACGACCATATTCAATACACACATATTTGAAGCAAATTTCCATGTGGTGGACATTATTAAAAATAATTTTTGAGGTTATGTTTTTAGTTTTTTTTAAGTAAGGGGGGGGGGGGTTGCGTGTTTCCCGCATGTTTCGTTTTCTCGGATGCATCGTTTTTTCTCATTGGTCCCTTGAAAAACGATGGATAGAGGTTTGACTGTATCTTAATTTTTTTACCCGAATTTTTCACGGTTCCTCAGAAATGGTTGTTATAAAGGGGGTCATAACGACGGGATGTTACTGTCACAAAGTCCAGACAACCACCAGGTCTCAATATCAGATAATCCAAACAGTACACCAGCAAACCATCAAATCCTCACAACCTTTCATTTCGAATCTTCCCGCCATGCCCTAGTTCGCTTCCTGGCCACTAGGGACACCAAAACATGCTTCCACCGCCACCTTAACTCAGTGTGCCTCAACTTATCGCCTAATGAAGTTGACTTATGTCTGTGAAACGTAGTGAAACCACGCACAACAAATGTATTAATTTATTCAGAATTTATCGGCATACCAACATAATATGTTTAGGAACACCAGCTTTCAGCTAAGATTCGCTTCCTGAAAACATGATCGCATTCTAGTCCTTACCATTTATGCTTTCCAGTACTTTTTCTTCCACCTCCTTTCACAGGTACACCCTGTAAGTCATCATATGACACAGCACAGTCACCAGCTGTCATGCCACTGCTACCTTCCATTCTCCTTACGCACTTTCTTGAAACACGCACGTATACCCACACGCGAGCCGCACACAAAGAGACAGGAAAACTTGAAGTTGATGCGACATTGCCAGGTGCAACAACAGAACAAATCTAGGATTATACAATTCCACACAAAGCTACTCAAGCCTTAGATTCCGCAAAAATTACCAATTTGTTTATCAAAATTACTTTGAATTATGAAGACTTGACTGTTGTCTGGGTCAGAAAAAGCTTCAAATTACGAATTAACTGTATTTACAACTAACCAAAGAATGTAAAATCTTGTCTGTACATTCGAGACAGTGCTGACTTTGATTTAAATAGCATTTCGAGTTAAACGAGCTAGAATAAACGAGGAAATTAGGGAGAATGTGTGTGTGTAAGAGAGCTTGAGTGTGTGGGTGAGTGAGGTTGAGTATGGTTGAGTAAGGTTGAGTACGGGTGAGAAAGGGTGTGGATGAGAAAGGATGTGGATGAGAGTGTGTGTGGGTGAGAGAGTGTGTGTGGGTGAGAGAGTGTGTGTGGGTGAGAGAGTGTGTGTGGGTGAGAGTGTGTGTGGGTGAGAGAGTGTGTGTGGGTGAGAGTGTGTGTGGGTGAGAGTGAGAGTGTGGGTGAGAGTGAGAGTGTGGGTGAGAGTGAGAGTGTGGGTGAGAGTGAGAGAGTGTGGGTGAGAGTGAGAGAGTGTGGGTGAGAGTGAGAGTGTGGGTGAGAGTGAGAGAGCATGGGTGAGAGAGCGTGGGTGACAAGAGAGTGGGTGACAAGAGAGTGGGTGACAGAGAGTGGGTGACAGAGAGTGGGTGACAGAGAGTGGGTGACAGAGAGTGGGTGACAGAGAGTGGGTGACAGAGAGTGGGTGACAGAGAGTGGGTGACAGAGAGTGGGTGACAGAAAATGTGTCAGATACCAAATCATTACAATTATTTACCATATTTAAATTGTCCCCCGCAAAATAACTTCATTAGCTGCAGCAAAGCCCTTTAAAATTTTCTAATTACGTACAAATGAAGCCAATAATTCAACATACAACATACCCTTAATCTTAGCACACTCTAGTAGATGCGGGAGGCTCTCAGCAGCTGCAGATCGCACACCATCATGGAAGTAGAATTTAAGCATGGGCACCATCAGCTTCACCACTGATTCTGCATAGTCTACAAAGCCTTCCTTCAGCTCACGAGCATAGCACACCAGCATGTCACACGCCGATGCCTTATCTTCCAAACCTAACAACCAATACTCCATATAAAATAAATACTGTACTTTTTAAACATAAAGTACACAATTAATTATAAGGTGTGTGTTAACCTACATAACAAGACTTTTTTTTACTAATGTTGCAAAAGCACATACATTTTATTGTGCAAAATAATAAAGGCTGGGTGATTAATTAGTACATACCGTATTTACTTGCATAATCACCAAATATTCTGGACCAAATTTCTAGGGGCCCAAAAAATGGGGTGCGGCCATTGACACGTACACAAAAAATGTTTTTACTTTAAGTTGTATTTTTGTGTGAAGTAAAAAAGTACACATTATTCAACATTTACTCGCCTATAGCCGGACCTTTCCTCCAAAAATAAAGAAAAGATTTCTTGGGTGCATGGTAAACATAGAAAATAAGACTAGAAAATCTAGTTAATTCATTCATATGAGTCGCTAATAATTGTGACACCTGTTAAAAGACATAGATGCAGCCACTATAGCTTGTATAAACCTTTCAAAATAATGGTGCAGCCATTATGCAATGGTGGCCATTATGCAACTAAATACAATACATGGCAAACTGAAAAATAATAACATCATTTTTCTCTCTCACCAAGTCTTTCTGCCTGACACACAAAACACCACCATCAAATATTTGATGTCACTGACATTAGTCAGATGTTCTACAGGCACAACGATTAACTAAGACTTAACTCCAGTGGTATCAACTGTATGCAAAAATGTTACCCTGCTGAAACCCTACACTGCTGAAACTTATTTTTCCAACGTAATGAGAAGCACAAAATTAAAAAAAAAAAAATAATGAAAGTGTGAGAATAATTCCAGAGCTTGCTACAGGACTGACCGGAGGTCTTGATGCCGAAGTTCTGCTGCTCTCCAAGGGAGACAAACTGCCAGTCCTGGTTGCCCTCAATGTCCTGCATGTCATCATTGTCTAGCAGTGCCACCTCGGGCTTCATGGAGGCAGCGCGCATGACAGGCCCCATCACAAGGGGTAGGTACTGCTGAAAGTCCTTGCCCAGGATACGGCACATTCTCGCCCACGCAGAGATCAAGTACGATGTCTGTGGGTCATCATCCTGCATCTCGCCACCCTCCATTTGTGTCTTCAACAGCATGTCCATCACAGCACTGGCATCGCTCATGAACTACACATAAGTGAAACTCTTCTTTTACTAACAACAATGTGAAATTTTGAACAATTTAATTCTGTCCTCATATATTATTAAGTGTGGGTGCCAGCACATGTATTCGGCAGAAAAGATAGACAATAGTGACTGCATGAAACAAATGTAAGTATTCAGCAAATATTGATTTGGTTGACTAAAAATGGAAATGTCTACATACTCATTCATAAAAAATAACCAAACTTCGTACATTTTTTTTTCGTTTACAAACAAAATCCTTTCTGCAACAAAAATATATATGCAACATATTCGCATAATATGCAGTAACAGTACATCACATTCGTCCCAAAAAATAAGGTGTTATAAGTAACAGGTTTTGTCAGAATTTAAAAAAATTACATCCACCATTATTTTTGGTGTAGAATAAAAAGTAATATGGAATAATAATGCCTAAAACATTAAGAAATATTGCTGAGTAGTAAGGCAATCAAATAAACATCTGTAAATTGGTAATTTTTTTAACTACTACTTTACGACCTGTATACGAAATGTAAAAGTTTATCTTAGAGTTATAATACCGTATTTGTCGGCATATAGGACGACCCCGCATATAAGACGAGTCATGGTTTTGAAGTACAAAATCTTGGGGGGGGGGGGGGGGAGGAGTAAATTACTAATTTTGAAATTCCCGACAGAAAAATATTTTTTTCCTTTGCCAGAAACATTAAAAATTTAGTTTAAATATTTTATGCATTTATTACCGTCATATAAACACCACAGTAGATACATAAACGAGTAACATTGGCTACTACTGCCCTCCGCGCGCCCAAGAGCCAAGGAAATGCACGGCGGCGGCCGGCGATATCTCCATTTGCCGGCAGGTGTGCGCGACTTGGCAACGCCGGACAGAGGCACACCGCACACTACATGGCAACGCCGGGCAACAACAGCTGCTTGCAAGGTCATCGCATTCCTGTGCGCTGTTGCCCGCCAGCCTAGCGCTAGACAGACACATGAATGTGTGTGGTACGGTACCTAGATCCTCGTTTTTTCCGCCCGAGAGTCTTGTGCTTGCGAGACAAAGGATGAAAGCTTGCGGACCTAGATCCTCGTTTTCTCCGCCCGAGAGTTGTAGGCTGGCCTGGCGAAACAAAGTATCTCGGCACGCACTCGCATCGATCGCCGCTTCGCTGCGAGGAAGTACAGTATCCTTTATTATGAATGACGCTCATCAAAATTTCGTACCGTAAATTTTATTAAAATAAACGGGGCACTCGTTTTCATTTGTGACGAAAAACGCAATTCCTTGCAACATCATCCAACTCCACAGTTTACAGCTTAGCATTCAAATGATTTTTGGCTACCAAAAATGTTTGCACCCTCATCTTAGATGAGTAGCAATTTTTGAGGGCCGAAAATATGTAAAAATTGTCGTCTTATATGCCGGCAAATACGGTACTGTTAAAACACAATAAAAATTTTAAAAGACGAGTATAGCCGTTATGTATATTTTCTTATCTTTCTTTCTTAAGGTTTTGAATAAAAGGTGCCGTCACTACACAATTGTTGCCATTATGCGAGTTAACACGCTACAACAATGTACAGCAAATTAATAATTTAAATGCAATATGACTACCTGCAGTTTAACCATCATTATACGACATTTTCTAACTATATCTTAAAAGTTTAAGATTTAAAGGTCAGCATTAACATTTTGTTGTGGGGAATAACATTCTTGCCACATGTTGTTAGTGTTCGATATGTAAAACTTTAAAAGCAAGGAGTGAAAGAATACCTACTGCAAGTTCTCTGTTTCAAATGTCTTCACAAACCAACATCAATAACTTCATATTTTAGACTATATTCCAACAAACTGAAGACATAGGTAGTGAACCTTACTTTCTCGGCACCAACAGCCAGTCCGATCAGGCTGACACATTCGATAGCCTTGCCACGCAGCAACTTGAGGTCATCAGTGTTAGCATTCATGATGATGTACTTGAGACATGGCATGAGGCGGTCGTAGTACGCCACAAACTGTTCCTCCGAGGTGTCTGCGACAGAGGCGATGGTGGTGACCACCTGCTCCAGTACCAGCTTTGTGCCCTTCTCTACCAGCTGCCACAAACATCACCATTTGGAAGTCTAAACAGTCTTACTACAATTTCACTAGCAAGCATTGTAAAGGTTCCATCTCTAGAAAACCTGGCATCTAACAGAATGGGTAAAAAACCTCCTCTGTATAGTTAGCAGATAACTATCAAATAGTCACCAGCTATTCTAAATGAAAAACAGTCAAACTTTGTTGCATTATTCCAGTTTCTTCCATTTTCCCATAACTATTCATGGTCCCATCAAATTGCCAACACAAACAGTGTTTAAAAAACCCACACGCATAGTTCATAAAAAAAATAAGTTTTCCACATCATTCGTTCAAATATTTCAGCCAATTAAAAAATTAATTTTTACTTACATCTGATATTTATTGTCCATCCCATGCAAGAATTCCGTGTTTTGACAGCCGATGTTACCAATATTTTTAACACTTGCCAGACACGTGGCAACCATTTAAAACAACAGGACGTGACCATATGACCTGATGAAGTAGTAGTGGCAGCCCTGATCAACAAATCGGTTACCTTCCATCGCCGACGCTAAAAGTAGTGTGTATTATACGTGAAAAATAAGTACGCATTTTGGAGGAAACGTAATATAATAACACTGCTTCATATCCAGCATTAGTCAGTTAACTATTTTATTATATTCAAATCGCGCAATTTTATAACTAATTTACAAACAACCGCACCATTATCAGCCGACCTGTAACCAAAACAAAATAAAGCACGGCCATTTGCGAGTGTGAAATGTTATCGCGTTCGCGTGTGTTTGAGATTCTTATAATGTGTTAACTTTATTATTCTGTGCATATATGTAATATATTGTAATGTGTGGATAATGAAACCCAGCCTATAATCGCCAATGGGATATTATGACGTCCGGCAACCAAAACAAAGAGCGGCCGTTTGCATTGCGAGGTTTGAGTTTGAGCTTCTCGTGTGTTCGTGTTCGTTTGAGACTCTTGTACGGTGTTATTTTCATATTTTGTGCATGTATGTAATTGTAATATATTGCAATTCAGGGATTAAAATATGCAGCTTGTAATCGCTAACGACAACGGGATATTAAGACGTGATTCAGAAGACAGGAACTTCAGCTGGCATGTCTACAAAAACATTCGCTAAATAAGAAGTAGGTACGTAATCCGTCCAGAAAAAGTGCTACATAACATTTTAAAAATATTACCTAACTTTTATTTTAACAGAATTTGTGGTTAAACACCTACGGTTCTTGTTGTTAACATGCTTTTTCAAGGCGCCGGCTCAATAAATTCTTTTTGTAAGAAAATGTCCGTGTTTTTTTGTTTTAAGCAAGTAAGGGGTTAATATAAAGTCCACGTAAGATTTCGTGCTTACCGTCAGCTGCAAAAATTTAGGCCTACATATTATCAAAAGAAACGGCCAGAAGACGTACGTCTATATATTTCCTGGTCATTAAAGTGTACTGGTTTGATGACATGTGTTAATTAATCAACAAAATATTTAAACCTGATCTGGGCAATTAGGCCTACCCATGTTTGTTTATTACTTACGCTTTTTACTATTGATTTATTATTTCCGTTTAGGTTGTGAGAGCACAAATTTTTGCTATATAACCTACAATAGTCACATGACTATAATAGGCTAACACTGATATTTCAAAGGTAGGCCTACCACAAAAGGTAAGTTTGTTTAATAGTCTACAACTGGAAACTTAAACTAGGCCTATACGGCTTTATGATCTGATAGTACAGAGCCAAATTAAAGACAACACGAAAAATAATTGTAATAATTCTTGCATGAATTAGCCTATTTTTATTATCATTAAAGTTTAAATATGTTTGCTTGCACTGTAATAAGCTCTTGCAACTTCAGTTTGCAGTATCATAAGCTACTTTTATTTAATCTTTTTAGATGTCAGGTAGAAAACATAAGTTGCCCATACATGTTTGTTTAATTCTGGTATCGCCATTAAATGTTACAATTTTGATCAAATTTAGAAAAATATACAAGAAAAAGTTAAATTTTAAATAATTATATTAAATGAACACCTGTAGAGTAGGCTATCCATTGCTGTAATTTGAAATAATTCCATTAACATTGCCCACCTAACCCTAATAAGATTAATGTGCTTCTAGTATTGAAAATAAATTATTTGTCTGAGATCTAAAAAATAATCTCAAGAAAATCACAACACACTTTAAATGTTATTGCAATCATAATATACCTTTACTGTTGACATGTTTTGATTGTCAGCTGGAAAGTACATGGTGCTGAAGGATACATAATGTTTTGTTTACATTGCCCTACTTTTTTATGATCTGTCAAATAATGGAATTCTTATACGGTATGGACAATACATGCCTCTTTCGTTTACATTGCTCTGTCACATTAGGTGCTGTAGTTACACGAATCTACGACAAAGGTTGATTCTAAATATCATGTCATGGTCATTACTCCATGGCTTTACACGTGATCACCAACTTAGCTTAGATGTTTCTTCCGCATTCTATTTCCTAACAAGTTTAGAGGTCCTGTCTTCATTATCAGTGACTGATCACATCTTGTGCTTAGTAAATTGTCTTCTGGTGGCGAAAAAGTAATGAGTAAGAAAAATAAAATTTTGGTGATGTGATATGTGGGAAAATTTATCATTGCACTAAATGGTAAACAAACGGAACCTGAAGAAAAAGTGAAAATTGTGGAAAAACTTAAAATAACGAGAACATAAACATGAGATTACACTGTATTAAAGAAACTATTTCATGTAAACCTATTACGTACAGTAAAACCTCTTTACAACGACCCCTCACGGTTCCTGAGATTAGGGTCGTTATAGAGAGGTGGTCATTATAAGATTTAGGACCAATTTGGAACCTCTACATGTCAAAATAGGCCATTTTCGCATTAAGACCACGTTCAGTC
This sequence comes from Medauroidea extradentata, assembly GCA_003012365.1. Lineage (NCBI taxonomy): Eukaryota > Metazoa > Arthropoda > Insecta > Phasmatodea > Phasmatidae > Medauroidea > Medauroidea extradentata. The sequence goes on along the minus strand of PNEQ01001540.1, from coordinate 33,355 downwards.
ATCTTAAGCAATAATAAATCTTACATTTAAACTAAGCTATAAACAACATTTATGACCAGGAGTCTTTTTAAGAAAAGGCGATAGTGTATTCTGCTCTCAGGGCATTTCTTTTACGCCGTGAACGCTTAGAAAGTCACGCGCTGTGAGGTTACGTGCCGTGTCGCTGCTTGCTTGTTATCGGCCGGCCGGGAGGATAGACCACGATGTGGGGGTGGAGGGGAGTGCCGGAGATGGCTGCGCGCACATGCACCGATCAATACTACAACCACAGCAGCTGTCCTCTTCAGCGCGTCAGCTTGCTCTGCCTTGAGACCGACAGAAAGATAATCACGGGCATGCACTGTGACGTAACGTTATCGCTCACTTAAAATATTAAACTTACATGTCAATGCGTAAAATATTGCATTCAGGACAAAGAAAATGTAGCGACATGGCCTCCACTCTACTAAAAGAGTACTATTAATTAGTTAACAGCATAGTCGTAGCTGTTGTACGAGCAAACAGTTAAATTTATTAAAGAGCACACAAGGGGAAAAAAATCATGAAAAAACAAGTACACTAGTAAGAAATTTACCAGATACATATAATATCCAACAAACGTAATAAATTACGCAGATCATTTGTTTACTATTATCACAGCGTTGACGGGACACTAAACAAACACACAATAAAAGAAAGTCTGACACACAAAGGGCCGAACAACTGTTTCCTATTTTTTAAAAAAGTCCTCCGCTTACAGGCAAGTTTTGTGCTCTAAGTTGGCCGAACCATTCCAGCACTGCTTCCTCCAAATTGGCGTGCATCTTACACCTTAGTTTTTTTACGTTTGCATTGAGTCCTTCCTTCTGCACTGCATTTACGATCTCGTCCATCATTTTTAAAATTGTAAACAATGTTGATTTCGGGATGCCGAACTCCCGCGCAATCTCTGACTTCGGCTTCTGTGTCGATTCCACTTCCTTGATTATTACATACTTCTTCAGAAACGACAAGCCGACTCGCTTTCCACTCGTTATGGAAATATCGAAAGTCAGTATAAAGTTTTAAAAAATGTATGGGTCATCATCAATCGTTTACAAAATCAAACCTAATAATCGTAACTAAATCGAAAGCCAAAAGAACTGCGTTGGTCAATATTCGTTCACAAACTCAAACCAAATAAATTACAAATTGAAATCGTGAAAATAAGCGTAATAAGTCGTCATAAATCGTAAAAAACCAAAAGAAATCCAAAAGTTGCGCAATAAAGTTGTTATAATAGAGCAAACAGAGAGCGTGTTGCGCATCTAACAGCGACCGAGAGAACACTGGCACGTGACGTGAACAAAGGGAAAGGTAGAGAATGCCGAGCGCACCGGGTATTCACGTGAGGGGAAAGGAAGATAAAAGTACAGTTACGGCTGGAGAGAGGAAGGCTGAGTCACCGTTTGCCGCGTGCAGTACAGTTCTCGCCACTAGAAACACAACACGGCGCACAAAAACCTATTTTTTGCCGATTTCCTTGACATTTGAAATAAAAAAAAAAATTAAAAAATCACGGTTTCCCAAAAACAGGTCGTTATAGACAGGTGGTCATTATAAAGAGGTTTTACAGTATTAAAATTTAAAACATTCCACATGAAACATTCAACATTTTAGTATTCACAATAACCATTCTCCCCTGCAACTGCATCATTCAACATAAATTACGACAGATAATGCTAATTTCTCTAACCTCCTTGAATTTGGCTGTAAGAACAGCTTCCAGCTTTGCCATTATGTCATTAAGATACTGCGTCAAGATGTTCTTAGGGCAGTCCTCACTGAAGTTCACCAGTGCTGCACCTGCACCATAAATTCAAATTTGCTCAACCCCTTTCGCACCTCAAGTTACCAGCCATGCACATAACACACCAAATCCACCACCTCTACCCCACCACAACCCCCCTCCCCTATCACAAGAAAAGTAGCAAGACTGGTATCATATCAGTACCAGTAATAAAACACTGCAAATAAAACATTTTATGCTTTAAATTCTGTATGTGTGTTATGCAGCGGTTTCCTAGGTACCATTACATAGATTTTAATTTCAACCTTCAATCTACACAGTATATTTTCCATAATCATACACATTGATAGTTTACTCACAATTTCTTACACATTAGTCAACATGTTACGTGTATTCTGATAAGGCTAATGATAAACTCTTAAATGTGGTGGCAAACAAACATGGAAAATATCCCCTTCTAGGTACAAACTCTTTTATTGATAGTTTGTAACTGTTTTAATACATAAAATGTAATAAAAATACTCAATCAATAATTTAATCCTTTTATTTAATTTCTTTTTAATTAATAATTTGTACTTATTACATCCTTTTTCATAAAAATTTAAAACACAGACATTTAAAACTATTACATAATGACAGCAACAAGGGAAATCAAAAACCCATAAAAAAAAAGCTAGCGCTTTGAAGAAAACAAATTTTCCTATATGAAGACGTATTGTATACCGTATTTACTTAAATAACGTCCACACCCCTTATTTTAAATCCTTGAAAAAGAAAAGTTAAAAATTTGCATAATGTCCGCACCAGTTGTCTACAGCAAGCAACACATCTTTGGCCACCCCTAAAGAATACTGTAATGATGGAAAGTTGAAGGCTCTGTCAACAAAGCTGTGACCTTTAGCTGTCCATTATGTATCTCCCGTCCCTAGAGGGTTGAAAAGAGTGGGGAAGTTTCTTGAACTCATCAAAGAACGGTAACGGTAAACACAGCAGACCAACACGCACGCAGTTTAAAGACAGGAGACTCGCGAGTTTCTCAGTGTAGCGTACAAAATGGGTAAATATACATAAGTTTTTACAGATCTATTTGAAAGTGTAGCTAAAATGCAGACTAAATATTTTGAGTGCTACTGCAGTGCAACATTTTTTTGGGTAAGTATATTACTTGCAATGTTAGAATGTTATGTAAATATTTCAAATTCTTTAAATAACAGTATTTTTTCTGACATGGACAAATATTGTTTCTGTTGAGATAAGACACGCAGCACAGGAAAAACCAACTTTAATTTGTGGGTTTGCTGTTTTACGTGTCAGGACAGAACCTATCTCTGTCTACAGCATATATGTTGGAATCCCTCCGTCTGCCTTTCTCACTAGCAAAATATTTCCATTCCCTTCACAGTAGGAAAAGGAGGGATGAGATTGTTGGTATAGATTGATACAGTGCAAAGCAGATGTGTAACTGACGAGTCACTGCGCTGTTGCCAGCTTGCTGTCTCCCTTTGCACTACCACACGCCACACATACGGATACGGAATGGCTAAAATGCTGCAGTTAATGGCAGTTTTCATCCATCACACAATAACATTAAAAAGGCACACAAGCACACTTCTTTCTGTGCAGCGAGTAATTTTTTTATGGTCTGAAGAGAGAAAGACAGTTACCAGTGACAATGACTGTAAAGTAAACATGGTCTAACCCGGGTTGTTTGCAAGCGATCCCGCAGCAATGTTTTCTTAAAATAGCAAGTGAAACCAATAAACAATTAATTACAAATGAGTTGTGTGCCTTTTTAGCCATAATTAGAACACAAAATTCTTTGGGGAAAAAATATTTTTCCTAAATTCCACTCATAATGTCCGCATCACATTTTTTCGTCAAAAAAAATAATCAAATTACTGCTGACTTTATGCTAGTAAATATTGTATATTTGACAGAGTTTAAGAGCAACTATAGGCATATTATTTGTTTTCCTTTATTTAAGAACTACTGCTACCAACAACAAGAAACAAAAAGACTGCAATTGCATAGCCCAGTAAAGGACATGAATAGGTGTTAGTTTACAAATTGTAGCTGCAGGCAAATACAGAGCAAAGGGTGAATAACTTGTGCAAAAAAAAGTACTACCCTGAAAAAACAAACTGCCTAATGCAATGTCCACCATATTTCATAACTGTAAAAATTTGTAGCTACTCCACTGTAAGTCTGCGAAATCTTACCTGCGTGTGCTTGAACTCGTGGATTCTCATTGTCATCCAGCAGCATCAGTAGACCTGGCACAACCTTCGTATGGAACTTCTTTTCAAACAGCGGAGCAAAGTCTGTAGACATCTGGCCAATCGCATTGCACGCAGCGTACCTGACACGAGGGTGCTGGTACATACACACATACACTTGCGTGACAAAAATATTCTACATCCATCAAAATAACTAGTACATAAAATATCATCAGTTCCCTCAGAAAGCATGGTTAGAGGCTATACAGTGGAACCCCCTTTTTACATCATTCAATGGACCCTGGAAAATTTATGTAAAAAGCAAGAAAAATGTAAAATTGGGAAATGCAGAAAAAAGTTTAGAATATTACAAAGTTGTAATAATTTAATATTAGTATGGACAATAAATTATAAACTAACAGTTTTCACAAAAATAAACTCCCAAACATGTTAAGCCACACCCAACAATTATAGTCAACTCTCGATTATACTACCCCGGGAATAACAACCCTGTCAAAGTAATGACCCTTTTTCCAGAAACCATGGGGAAAAAAAAAAAAACTTACAAAAATTTTAATTCACTGAAAAAATAGCAGAAAAAGGGGTTGCATTATTTATTATGGCAACAACTGGTTGCAGTTGTTTCTCGAAAACTGTACTGCTGCACAATGCGTGTTTGTTCTAAAAATATATGTTGCTGTCCCACCTTCCCGCGCGACATGATGGCCAGCTGGCCGGCCGTCGCCGGCCTGTCCGCCTCTTTCCCACCACCGGGCCCAACAACTCCAATAATTTACTCACCTCTTCTTCATCATATGCATGCTGTAACTTTTTTGCCACCGATTTGTTGTACCCTTGGACACGGTAGGCTGTCTTTGTGCCTGTGATATTACGAATATAAATCGTGTTTATTTAAGCTTTATTACGTTTTCCATTTTGCTAACTAAATGCTATTAAATACATATAATTACCAAAATGTCATTTAATGATATATACACAATAATGTTTATAAATCATTCTTTCAATAAATGAAAGCAGGACAGTTCATATTGACACTACCAAATGTCGGGTGCATGCTCAGATATGCGTGGCATCCAGTAGTAGGACGCTTGACAACATTACGTCTGGTGTGAGTCACTAGCCAACACGTGTGCTCGCGTCCACACACAAGCACACACAATCAGCTCGACCGTAAATGACAGCAGTGGATACACTTGTATACATCGGTGGAAAGAAACTATGAAACAGAATTGTGTAGGTTTAAAGTTGTTCTGTGAATGTGTTATCCACATTTATTAACAATGATCAACATCTCAATGTTAGTAATTACTTACTGTTGGTGAGCAAATTGAAACTTAGTAACAAATCCCTCTCTATGCACATTGGTGAAGTGTGTAAAAAACTCGTGCACATACCATAGTAGATTCATTATGCAAGCAGATTATTTTCACTCGGCCGGCCGAGCTAGAGAAGCGAGAGATTGAACTGCAAAGGGAGTAGTGTTATCTTCACGTCCCATCTGCCTAGCGAGCATCAGGAGCTGTGACTAGGTAATGGTCAAAAGTGGCACAAGTGACAGGTTAGACACGTCATGTATGCTGTTTTTGAACTAACCAGTTTCCAGATACTGTAGGTCCTTACGCACAGGTGTGTTACTGTGTGTGGTCGCTCGCTGCAAAGACAAGGTCCCCGGATGCAAACAGTTTTCTCAAAATGTATGTTTGGGCCTAATGTGTACGAATAAAAGTCTTAGATGTCAACCATGACATACACTAGACCCTCGATTTTACGAATACTGACGGTTCCATTTCTGACATTCGTAAAATCGCTACCTTCGTAAAATCGATTGAGGCCAATTTTGCTCCCAACCCCTTTACCAAATTTTAAAATTGAATTTTTTCCACAAAGTATATCTAATGGGATCTCGATTTTGGTAGCATTTTGCGGGAAAGTAAGACAAGTTGTCATTAAGGTATAAATTTATATCACAAGACTGACGTCTTCCGATTAAAATGGTACCCCTAAACGGTAAATATGACCTACCTACGACCAGGAGAAAAAAAAGAGAAAACTAAACACAGAGTGTCTTCTCGCGTATACATAGTCTGACATCCATATAGTTTCTAACTAAAAATGGCAAATAATAACTTAAATTTAAGTTTGTATCAATACACAGACGTCTTCCAATTAAAATCACACCTACGAACGATTGATACCAACAATCCATGCCACGAAAAAAATAAAACACAAAGCACGGATGCCTGCTCGCGCTTTTGTAGTCTTGATGTCTGTAGCATTGCGTGGAAAAATAAACCAAAAAAGGTTTACAAGACTCTTGTCAAAACAAACTAAAACTAATGTCACACGCAACATTTTTTCGGCGGCAGCCAGGCTGGTGTGTTATCCTTTGCAACACGAAAATAATGAGAAAAAAAAATCAAGTGAAGTTTGAAGACAAGCCTTTTGTGCTGGACTATGTTCGGTACTTGTGCGCTTTTAACAATAGCATGCCACGGCAAGAGTCGAGTTAATGAAAAACGGCGCCGTCAACGAGTCTAAACTTAGTCACTTATGCCGTTCTTACCCGTTGCCCCGCCATGTTTACTTTCAAATGGTCGCCTGGCTGATGTGTAGCGCTGATATAGGCCATTCGGAATAAAGTGAGCACTAAAGATTTAACCTTTGAAAAAAATCACTAGCCGTTACTGCATATAAGCCAACATTAACAACAGTTACATTTTTGTTTGTATCGTTGGTAGCGAATAACTGCATGTAGTCTCGTTTATTTTCTTATTTGAATACAGCATTAGTGAAACAACATCAATTGCAAACGACCTCTCTGTATTTAATATACTTTAAAATATTTTTTTAAGTTCTTACTGACATACCTACTGACTGTATAATTCTATTTAATCAGCGGCAGTACAAAGCGACGCAACCGAGTCGATTATCATTGGCACACGCCGCTATTGCTTCGCGCCGCAGATAGTTTAAAATTTCACCGACAGATGGCATCAGAGTTAGGTTTTCGCCGCATTGCGTCATTCAGTTTGTTTTTCCGTTGTGTAATGAATATGGGTTTCTGATAAACACATTCAACATCGTCGTTCACTGCAGTATGTTGAACGGAATTTTAACTCTTGAGTTGCGTGTGTCGTGTGTTTTTTTAGTGACGGTTTTAATTTAAAAGTTCGAATATACTGTGCATGGATTTACGAGATTCGTAACGGTAATTAATAGCGCT
>PNEQ01001540.1:0-26027 GCA_003012365.1 Medauroidea extradentata | reverse complement strand
TTTAAGACGTTAACTCGCAGGTATTTATAACTAAGATTACTACTGAGTATAGCATGTATTCAGCCCCCGTGCATTTAATGAGTACATATTGTAGCTAAAATTTATCGGAGCACTTTAACGTAAATGTAAACATTGTACAAGACTATGTAAATAAAAGCACGTGGCAATGTTGATGTTTACATGTAGCGGAAAGATATAATCTGGCAGAAAATAGAAATTAATCAGGGCTTTTTTTAGTGCTCACTTTATTCCGAATCACCTATAACACGTCCCTCCCTCTTTCTTTGTCTTGCTTCAACTTAGCTTGCAGTCACGCTAGCATACACACACACACACACACCCTCCCTCCCTCCCGCCTTCCCATTCCTCGGCCTCGGGCGCAATATTCTCAGGCAGCCAAAGGACACGTGCGTCACGGAGAAATTTCATTATGCCAATGATCTGACCACAGCGTCGGTGCCAGAAATCGTACAGCCTGGAGGAGATCGCAACACAATACGTTTCTCACTTTACCAGGGCAATTTAATAAACTACTAAAAACTGCCAAAACTCGAAAAATAACATACAAGAAACGTGATTGTCATTTTCAGTGGTTGGGTGTGCATAGACGTGGGAATACGAAAAATCCTGTGGTGCACAAGGTAATAGAGATTATCTTTACCGGCATTATATATGTGTGAAAGCGAGGTGATAACGGCTAGGGGAAAGGGGAGGGTTTCAGGTTGCGGACTCTGCAAGATATTGTTCTGCCAAGGGGGGTGGGGTGAGGGTATAGATTGAAATTTTTCGGGAAATGCGTTGCAAGTTGTTTCCCACGCTGATTTTTGAGAGGTATGTGGGATAGGGGGGTGATCTGCCGTCCCTGAGACAAGCAGGTAACTCTAGCTGTCACGGTCTTGTTATCTACGAAGAGTAAGCTTTCACTTTATTAAAAAGAAATAAGGGTAGACAAACTGTGTATGTGCACGCCAGCCGAACTTTGCTCTCCGACATGCGCTGGCACATTTTTCAACAGTTTTAATGATTTTTTTTTTTTTTTTTTACTTTTTCGATTTTTTGACGGCTCCAGCTAGTATATTCGTAAAATCGCTACCTGCGTAAAATCCACAGGATTCGTAAAATCGGGGGTCTAGTGTATGTACCTATTGAAATAAATTATAATTTCAATCTACAAGAATGTGATAGTACAGGGAAAATAGTTTCAAAACGCAGACATTGCTGGCACTTAATGTACGTTGCCGACGATATTCATGATTCATATCATGGATTCATGCTTGATGTTGAGCTACAGAGGTCATATATCCACATCAATTGTATCAATTTGTTCAAAATAATTCACTCTACTGAAAAATATTACTATTTCAATAAACTTTGTTGCGGTATTCTTGCAAATAACTTCCAAAAACGGTCATTGTGGGCGCAAGAATCTATATTGCCGGCGACGTTTTTGCTTAATTTTGAACCAAAGAAAGGTCATATATCTGCTTCCATGTATATACTTATTCAAAACACTTCACTCTACTGAAAAATATTACTACAGTATTTCAATAAACCTTGTTCCGATATTCTTGCAAACAACTTACAAAAACTGTAGTTGCGGCCGAAGAATATATATTCCCGGCGATGTTTTTGCTTAATTTTGAGCCAAAGAAAGGTCATACATCCACTTCCAGTGTATCTATTTATTCAAAATACTTCACTCTATTGATAAATATTACTATTTCAATAAACTTTATTGCGGTATTCTTAAAAATGGCATCCCAAAATGGACGTTGCGGGCGCAAGAATTTACGTTATCGGCAACGTTTATGATTTATATTGAAGTAAAGAAAGGTCATAGATCCACTTCAATGCCATACTTTTAAAAATAACACGTTTGCTTTTCAAAATAAATGTGTATAAATTTATAAAAACACATAATTTTTGCAGCAAAGACAAGTGAATGCAGATTCAATGATAAAAAACGGAAAATGTCGACATTTTAGAGGTCGAGGATCGCCGGAAATTTGTAAACATTCTAATAACGACCCCTCCGAAGTAACAACTATAATCTTGGGAACTGTGAAGGGTCATAAAATCGGAAGTTGATTGTATAAAGTTTTAAAAAATTCAGATAAATTTAAGCAAAAAAAAAAACATTACGTGGTAAATATTGAATATATATAATAACTACACTTATCACGACGAATAAACAAGGTTACGTCTTTGTTTAAAGCAGCAGAACCAACCACTTGAAACACAAAAATTGTCAATTATAGGTTTGCTGTCTATGACTTGTGCTGTTTCCAACACTAAACCATTGTTAATTGGTACATTTGTACTCTCGCACCCACACATCATGCTCAATTGACACACAAACGTATTTTCATTTATCTGCAAACAGCTCGTACTTCACAGAACTCCCTTTAATAACTGAAAAATATTTTACGATTGTATTTCTTGTTGAAATTGGGATAACCAAGAGACACGTGTCCTTTATAATAATCACCACAACTTAAAAATTTCAAGTTTTCTATCAATCAGAAACGCTAGTCTTTGAGCTCTGCAGACATTTTAGTGCAAGCCATAATAAATTCCTTAGAATAAATTGAAACTTATTACGCTACTTTGAAATAATAATACTTGAACACCACAAAAATTACAACCAGAACATTAACTTCACGTTACCAGAGTTAGTAAACAAAGCAACCATAGATGCATGTACAGTAGAGCCCCGATTTAACGAACTCGGGAGTAACGAAAACAGCGATTTAATGAAAGGATTTTCAAGAACCTTCAAAATGTAACAAAAAAATGTATTAAATAACTAAGCGAATTTGATAAAATGGAATATTAATTGTAATTTAAGTCCTTTAAAAATACTAACACCGTCCGCAGTATATTCTTATTTCTCAGTAGAAAAGCTTAAACCATCCGTAGAGAAACAAAAAAAATTCCTTAAAATTCGTTGAAAACTTTGGCTGCAGGAATGATTTTGAGATACGCACGCGTGGGCGCGGCCGAGCGAGCGCCGCTATGTTGTGCATTGCATAACAAGCGTGCGCCTAGATCCTCATCCTGGCGGCTAGCGAGTGAACGAGTATCTAGGTACCCAGTCTCCACAGCGCGGCGGTGGACAGCACAAGAACCAATTCATAGATAGTGCGTCGCGTCTCCGTTAGAATGCGCTGCATGGCAACGTGCTCTATTCATTAATTCTGTTACCAATAGAATGCAGTGATGTGCAGCATGATTATTCACACTTGCGTCCCATGATAAAACAAGCAAGTTTACAAAAATTTACGTAATGTTATTTATGTAGACTTTTTACAACAAATTTACTATCGTAAACATAAATAATTTGTTTCTCCAATGCTAAAAATACGCTCAAGTGCAAAGTATTTTTAGCTAGCAAACCAACGAGTTTGTTTCACGAGCGCAGCTGCATACAAGCTATTATGGCCGAGAATTTAACCATTTTTTTTCTTGAATTTGGGGTGGGGAGGGGGGGGGGGTTGAAGTCGGGTTTAACGAAACATTGATTTAGAGTAAACATTTTCGGGTCCCATGGCATTTCGTTAATCGGGGTTCTACTGTATACTGATAAATGCAACTGTGACTGCTAGTGTGCATGCAGCACTGTCACATGAACTAAAGTAACTACGTACAAGTTGCAAACAGCCAATTGTGCTACCAGGTGAACGAGGGTATCTTACTGCAACTTCGTACAAGGGGTGAACAGCCAGTAGTGCTATAACGTGAACGAGAGTGTCTTCATGCGAGTTGCACACAGCTAGTGGCGCTGTCACGAGAGCGAAAGTAACCACATGTCAGGTTCTAAATCGTAAAGATGTGTAAGAGTAACGTAAAGAGTGTGTAAATAACGGGAAACAGAAATAATGAATGTTGTAAACAACGGGAGTGTTGTACACAGAAACAAATGGAGATAAAACGGGACAGACAGTAATCGGTGTAATTAGCTAGAAAATGTAAACAGTAACGTAAAAACGAGCTTCTACTGTACTTTAATGTGAATATGTTTCTCATAGCATCTATTACGCAATAATTAGCATTTTGATGCATTAAAAGCTATGTACACGTAAAAAAATTTGCCCATTTTAATTAAATACTCGAAAGCTCTGGTAACTGACAGGCAATTGTAAAAGCACAGCTCAGAACAGCACAAATAATGTTCAGGAGAACGTTACTATTTAACAAGTAAAAACACAAGTACAGGAACCCCTATATTAAACATTCTAAGGGACAAATGAAAAACTTATTTAAAAGAAGGTAAACAACAAAAACTGTAATACCTTTGAATGTTTCTTGCAATGGGACAGAACGAAAAACTGTATTACGGTGAACATATGTCACAGCAACATTCTGCCGTCCCAGAAATCTCAGATTTCTTGGACGATACAATATTGCAATGGCATATGTGCACAATAATACACTATAACAAAAACTATAACCAGGGTGGCCACTCATTGCAACAAAGAAAATTCCCTGATTTTTCCTTCATTTCCCTGATAGAAAACCAAAAATTTCCCTGATTTTCGCAATTATGAAAAGAACATTTTGATATTTCATTCAACATATTTTCCAATCAAGATAACTGTTTTAAGTCCTTTTTGACACTATTGTCAGTGAACTTGACAAAACATTCATCAGAAATAACTACGAACTTCACAAAGGAGTATAATCACACCTACTTAGCGGTAATTTTTTCAATAAAAATGTTACAATGCTCTCAAAATGACATTATGTTCCTTCCTGTGACTTTTGTGGTAGCTCAAAATGAACGAGGCAAGAAAATTCCCTGAAATGTCTCACATGAACCAAAAATTCCCTGACATTTCCCTGATATTTCCAGGTGACAACAACTTCCCTGATAATTCCAGGTATTCTAGGTGGGTGGCCGCCCTGATAACATAACATCTGTTAATTAAAAATTTTTACAAGTTCATAATTGCAGCACAGAGATGTAAAATGTGATCTAAAAAATCTTTATAAGTAGGTAAACTATACTGTAATCAATATTCTAACAAAAATATTCTTTAGCATTAACATGCTACTGGCGATAGATTAATAAAAGCCGGGATTTATACTACCGGTACTACAATATTCACGGTTCACTCTAACCTAAGTTTTTAAGTAAACAAATTATTATATCACTACACTTCGCTAGCTTCCAATTGGCTCAATTTATGCAGCGTGCAGACGTACTTACATATTTGAAACTGACAAAACCATGAACATGTGGTATCATAGAAAACAACAACAAACTATCCAATTAAACAATATTGTGAGAAATTTTGGACATGTTATCAACAAACGAAAACAAAAATTACATAAAAACCTGAAAAAAAAAAAAATAGTGACTTCATGTGCAAGTACCATATATTTCAAAATTCAATTGTTATTTCTAAGCCGTGACTAATGAACCTATTCAAATATCCTGGTACTAAAGTAATGAAAATCTGGTACACTAAGCAGAAAAAAAGTAGTCAACAAAACAAGTAATTAAACTTACTGTAAAGTTCTCTTTCTTGGATTATATTGTATTTCATTTTGGAAAAATCACATCTGGTAAATCACCAAACAATTTGTCGATGTCATGGCACATATTAATTTTGTTTTATGAAGAATGTTATACAAGATATTTATACGTGCCTTATAAACATGACAGAAGTTTGTTTCATAATAACAACCTATTCCAAGTTTCTAAAACCATGCAACACATTTTCATGCTCACGGCCAACGTGACACAACCTAATCCGCAAGTCTATTGACCATGTAAACAAAACCGATGCGAGAAAAGAATGAAATAGATCAAGGAATTTAGGTGTGGAAGAACTGGAATGGAAATTGGATACATAGAAAAATCAGTCGTGGTAGTCACAACATTGACTTGTTAAAGTCCAAAAAAACTTAGAGAAAATAAAATATTAAATTTGTTTGCGATATTTCCGACTTACTTTTTACAGCGGCAACTAATACTGAACCAATTTTTTGGTATTTTCAGTGTATCGTACATCCATAAATATTTGCATGTGTCCTAAGAAACTTGTACGTATGACAGTAAGTCAGTCAAATAACTCATGAATCAACTGTAATGTCGTTTTGTCCGCTTAGCCATAATTATAGTAATAAACATATAGCGTTATAGATTGTGTTTGTAAAATCTGTTAATATTATATATTTGTTAATAAAACATACTTATTAGGTGAAGGGAGTGGTAAATTTATATGTACACAAGAAATAAAGATCTATTTCGTAGCAAGTTCACAGTGCACAGTGGTCGACCACCAATGGACATGTTTGTTAATAACTTGTTTTGAATATTCTAAAACTCAAGTAAAAGTGTGAACGGAGAATAACATTGCTTAATTTACCCTTCTGTTTTTTGAACTTTTTGTACACATACAGTGTTTACTCATGTATAGTGCACACTTTTATTCCAAAACATCTGATAGAAATTCAAGGGTGCCCACTATACAAGGAAAGTAGGGGGAAAAAATGGAAAAGAAGGCAGCAGTGGAAGGTAGGTGGGAGGAGAAGACAGAGTTGTAGTCCTAAACTGAGAGGTGTCAAGAGTGTGTGGCCGAGAGAGAATGTTCTCACCTCTTGGTTCCTCCATCATTACTCCTCTTCCATTTCTTTTTCACCCCCCCCCCTTTTTTTCCGTAATAACTATCACAGCTAAAACCCTAATTTTTCTGTTTGATGTGGCAGAAACGAAAGTTTGTGGGTGGCAGGCGGTTGCAGGGTGGTGGTTGGGGCCACACAGCCCTCTGTGTATAGCCACCCCCAGCCGCATTCCTGAGCATTGCTTTCTCCTCAGCTCTGGACAATAAATAAAAATGGCAAGCTTGTTCTGCTGTCATGGCACGTTATGATGAAGTGGAGAGGGGGACATGCTGAAAGCAGCAGACCCACAGCAAGAGAGGAGAGGGGGTCGTGTTCACTCTCTAGCCAGTGTGAATGTCATCTTTACTCTTTTCTTTGTTGCCTACCACGATTCCTTCCTACTTTCCCCCCTGGCCTATCCATCGTAGCCTTCCTCGTGCTTCTTCACAGTCTCTTCCATGATTTTTACATGCTAGCAAGGCATTTAATTTCTTGTCCATGGAACTTGTTGCAAAAAACCTGGTGTACATTATACACGAGTACATACCGTACATAGGTACAATCTAAAGTTTTCTCTCTACTGAAAATTCATCCTTCTTCCATGATATCAATGTTTAATTTGTAAGTGAAGGGAAAAATATTGTTAGCTTCGTAAAGCTTCGGGAGCAATATCAACTGAAGTGTAACTGGCAGGAATACAATAGATTGTTAACAAAGGAAAAATAATGGGAACCAGAAAAATTTATGTACTGTATTTAAGGGGAAAATGAAAAATTGGGATTCTACTACAATTGTAAACAGAGAACAATTAATAAGTACACAAAAGGCCATCTAGCAGAGGTCTATACAACTAACATGAACAATTATCATGTGCTGGTTAAAAATGAAAAATATTTAATATTTCCCACACATTTTACAGATAAATTGTAAAAGTTGGTAGCCGTAGACACCTACTTTTGCAAAGCATGAAATTGCAAAATTGATCTCTGCTCGAAATCGCAAAATTCATATATTGTGTGCAAAATTACAAAAGAATGACATAATATGTATTCCGTACTAAAAAACGTCTTTGACTTGAGATATTGATTGAACAAGAATTGACAAAATAGATTTTTGACCGTGAAAAGTATCAAAGTAGACATGAAAATATCTATTGTTTCAGTTAAGGGATCGTCCTTTCTTATGTGTGTCACTATCAAGTACAAGGTTGCGAGTACCTCTGTTTCTTATTTATTTGTAATATGTCACTACACTAAACCCCCGATTTTAGAAACCCTGGATTTAACGAAGGTAGCGGTTCTACAAATACCATCTCACGAACCCTCAAAAAGTAACAAAATTCTATGACAAAAAAATTGTAAGGAATTACATTGGCAATGAATAAAACATGGGATTATCTTCTAATTCACGACATTAAAATATGAATTGTAGAGTTGCAGTTATTACTTAAGTCACAATATTAAAAATAAAAAAAATATTAAAAAATGACAATCCGTTAAAAAATGTGGCAGTGACAGTTTAAAAGCCGCGCAGCGGCGGTGGAGCCTGTACCAAGCCGGTCAGCCTGTCTCCATCAAATACGACGTATTAGGATCTATATTGAGGTCGTACTATAGCCGCAAAGTTCCAGCGCATGCGCATATGCTCATTTAACTATAGTACAGCCTCCTTCTAGGCTGTTTCACGTCTTCTTATATCTCTCTCGGCTCGCGCCGAATGTGTTTTACTATTTTACACGAACCCTATAAATAATAGTGTGATATTAATTTTCTTTATTGGGTTAGCACCATAAGTACTTAAAACAATTAACTTGGTGCATAATTTGCTTAAACAATGCGTTACTGCGTGTTGTAAAACGTGCATTTCACAAGTGAGCACGATAATAGCGGTACCTATTATCCACGTGTAGAAACATTTGTCTCCGTGTATGTCGAACTTGAAAAATAAATAGACGTTCGTGTATTGCGTAGTCCCGGAACTCCTAATTTATTTTTACTGCATATACTGGCTGTGAAAATTATTATTTGCAACCACTTATACATGTGATTCTAGACGATTTTAGGTAAGAATGTCACAAAATGGCTTTTTTGGAACACTGAACGTCGATATATGCTACGGTGCCGCTATCTATCTTCCATCTTGTAAACGTTCACACAGTTGCGCTATCTGTCCGCTCTGCACACTACTTATATATACGTTTGTGTACAGTCCATCAAACATCGAGGGATTGTTTTGACGTTAAGTTATATAAAACTGCACAATGAATAAATACATCTGCTTTTTCCTTATTTCTTTGGTGAACAATTTACAACGGCATTGTGCTAGTAAGGAATGCCTATTTTTTTTTTTTTTTTCATTAACCTCTACACAAATCGGGCTATTCGCTCGCAAGAAGGCACTCGGCAGCTCTGTTTTTTCAGTTTTTTAAGACAAGGGTAGGTTATATCTATTGTTTAGTGGTGTTATTTTGATTTCAACTATAACTTGCTTTATTTTTCCGTTAAATGCTGTGGAAGTTGGTATATTAGCTCAAGAGAAGACACTAGGACTCTCGATTTTCTCATTTTTTAGGAAATGGATCGGTCATATCTATTTTTAGCGGTGTTCTTTTGATCGTAACGTCTGCCTATTGATATAAATTCATATTTCAACTATCACTTGCTTTATTTTTCCGTTAAATGCTACGGAAGTCGGGATATTCGCTTGAGAGAAGACGTTCGGAATCTCAATTTTCTCATTTTTGGGGACAAGGGTCGGTCAAATCTACCGCTCAACAGTGTGATGTCTGGCCACTGATATCAATTTAAGTTTACATTACAGTAACTAATTTCCCGCAAAACGCTACGGAAGTTGGGGCCCGACTAGAGACAATTTGCAGGAAAAATGCAATTTTAAAATTTTTTTTAGGTCTAGGGGGAGGGGAGTAGGGGAAATAAGCTGCTATCAAATTTACGAAGGTAGCGATTTAACGAATGCGATGAGAGGAACCGTGAGTATTCGTAAAATTGGAGGTCTAGTGTAGTTTATACTTTCTGAATGTTACAACAAACTTTATGCAGACGAGATGAAATTTTTTTAATTCTAATATTTGTTTATTGAAATGTCCATATTTATGAATTAAACTTTAATCACAGTTCATGTGCAGACCTCATTGTGCTTTAACATGTATGCTATTGATATACATATTTCCTAATCTATTGAAAGCCCAAATGTACAGAAATGTTTTTGCCAGTCCTTTGAGAAACTGTAGAAAGAGCTTCCACTGTATGTGTTAGATATATAATTACCCTAAAACTAAAATAATAGTAGTAACTACATTCACTCATTCACATTCATTGACAGTAAAAACACTCACTTGATCATGTAAGAAGTTGAGCACACCTTCCATAATCTGAGGCAACATTGACTCCATCTGCTTATGACAACCTTCGCCTACTGCAGACAATGCCATCAGTGCTGCATGCCTAGAGCAAAGTAAATTTCACATAACCTAACTGGTTCTTTTTAAAGTATTGTTTATTATTATATTATTAAGTAATGCAAATTGTTATTCAGACGAAATATGGTAGATCCACTGGGACCATAGAGAGGTAGTTCTATACATGCAAAAACATTATAAGAGGCTACATACAGCAAAAACTTGTTAAAAAGTTCCTTAAGAGAATGAAAAATTTAAACTTATTGGCCAGGAAAACTTCTTAAAAGAATCAAATTACCATTGTAGGTTAAACAAATTGAATAAAATGACAGAGAAGGTTGAGGTACTCACAGGCTGGTAAATCACACACACTTGGACGAACAAACTACTGTATTGCGTGTGCGAGTGGTTGCAAGACGTTTCGCTGGCAAGGCCATCTTCATCAGGCGGCGAGTTCAGGCACCTTTCATATGTGTGAAACTATCAAGAAGTACCAGTCTGTGAGTACCTCATCCTTTTGTCATTTTATTCAATTGGTTTAATGGTTTAACCTAGCGACCAAAGCTTCCGTCACTTACAAATAAACATAGTATTTAGGAATTGGATTTACAATCCTTTGATTCCTCAATTCTTACTGTACCGAAAGAAATTGATAACAGAAGAAAAATTGCATTTCATTAAATTTTGATTATCATGATCTTCTAATTTAATTATTTTGATAATATACTTCAATTGGTACAGGACTACAGTAGCACCTGATTTTACGAACCCTTGATTTTACGAAGGTAGCAATTTTATGAATACAGTAAAATTTCATTACAACGAGCATGAAAAAACTAGAAAATTATGTTCTTTATACTGAAACTTCTTTAAACTGAACACATTTTCCATTACTTTAATTTCAGAGAGGTATTTCAATTTATACATGAAAGTGAGAAATTCTATACACTGAAGTTCATTATAATGAAATTTCACAGTATACTCTCGGGAAAAATAAGAAAATATCAAAAATTTTCCAAAAAAAAAGCTAAAGCTGTTGAAAAATGTGACGACACATGTCGGAGAGCAACGTTCGGTCTTTTGAGCACAACTAGGTACATTACAGTTTGTCTACCCCTGATTTCTTTATAATAAAGCTAAATATTACTCTTCGTAGTTAACAAGGCCGTTACAGGTAGAGTTACATGCCTGTCTCACTGCCGGTAGATCACTCCCTTCTACCACATATGTACCTTCCAAAACATCAGCGTGGAAAATAACTTGCAACAAGTTTCCTGGGAAAATGTCAATCAATATCCTCACCTCCTTGGTGGAAACATATCTTGCAGACATCAAACATGAAACTCTACAGTTCCCCCAGCCATTATTAGCTCACTTTCACGAGTGTACTAACGCCGGTAAAGATAATCTCTATTGCATGTCGGACCATCGGCTTCATGGAATTTATCCGTGATGCAGGTGATTGTCGCACGTTTATCTTTGTCTGCATCAAAGACGATACAAGAGGGTCTGCTAAGAGTATTACACTGTGACGGTGTGTGTGTGTGACAGCAAGCCAAGTGAATGCAAGACAGAAAAAAAAAAAAAAAAAAGAAGGGGAATGTGTTATTAGCACT
Organism: Medauroidea extradentata; assembly: GCA_003012365.1. NCBI lineage: Eukaryota > Metazoa > Arthropoda > Insecta > Phasmatodea > Phasmatidae > Medauroidea > Medauroidea extradentata. The sequence goes on along the minus strand of PNEQ01001540.1, from coordinate 14,384 downwards.
ACACATCAGCCAGGTAAGCGTTTGGAAAATTAACTAGACTGGGCAACGGGTAAGAACGTAAAAGTGACTAAGTTTGGACTCAACTGCGCCGTTACTTCATAACTTGACAGCTATTGCCGTGGCATGTCATCATTAAAAGGTCAGAAGTACCCAACACAGTACAGCCCAAAGGTTTGTCTTCAAAACATCACTTGATTTTTTTACTCATTATTTCCATATCGCAAAGGATAGTACACCTGCCTGATGGCCTCCGAAAAAAAATGTTGTGTGCGACACTATTTTCAGTTTCATTTGCCAAGAGTCTTGTAAATCTTGTTATGTTTATTTTTCTACAGAATGTTACGAATTTATAAGTCTACACGATCGCGAAAGGCATCCGTGCTTGGTGTTCAATTTTTGGTACACGGATTGGTCGTATCAATCGTTCGTAGATGTGATTTTAATCAGAAGACGTCTGTCTATTGATATGAATTTAAACTTAAGTTATTCATTTGCCATTTTTCGTGTGAAACAATACAGAAGTCAGACTATGCTTTCGCAAGAAGACACTCGGTGCTCTCGTTTTACTATCTTTCTTTTTTTTTCCCAGGACAAGGTTTGGACATATCTACCTTTCAGGGGTACCCTGCAAATTGGTAGACGTTAATCTTGGGATATAAATTTATATTTTAATGATAACTTGTCTTACTTTCCCACAAAACGCTACGAAAATCGGGACTCCGTTGGATATACTTTGCAGAAAAAATGCCATTTTAAAATTTGGTAAAGGGGTGGCGGGCAAGATTGGCCTTAATAGATTTTTCGAAGGTAGCAATTTTGTGAATATCACAAATGGAATGGAACAGTCAGTATTAGTAAAATCGAAGGTCTAGTGTATTTGTTTTATTGATTAGGTAGAGCCAGTTTTACATCTTTCACGAAAGAATATTTTTGTGACTCTAAGACCAGAAAAACTCATATTGCTGTATATATCTCTTAAAACACTAATAGAACTTAATGGAACGTTACAATCTGTACAAGTCATAAAATCCGTACAATTCAGACACTTTCCCATAAAATCATACTAGTACAATTTCCGTACATTGTACGGGAAAATCGTACAAGTTGGCATGTCTGAGACTGCAATGTACAGTGAAGCAGAAATATGTCTTGACGATGACTCACCTCATCTTCCAGTCAGTGCTACTCAGCATGGCTGGAATGTTTCGTTCAATGTGAGGCATCATGGTCTTGCCACCCAGACCACAGGCTAGCCGATCAAGAGCAGACTCAGCTACTACAGCATTACTGCAACAGCATTGGTTCATACACTCTGTTAAAACAACTGTGTGTTTTAACTCCTAATGCAAGAGAATAACAAAAGAAATACTGAGGAACTTCCCTCATAGTTCTGACTAAAATTTGAATATGTACATATGGGCAAATTATAATAGAAACGTGTATGTATATTCACAAAAACATACAGTTCATAACCTAAATTTAGTCGAACCTTATTAACATAACACTGAACGAACCTAATTGTTTCCAGTTTGTAATAACAAGGTTTGTATAAACCTGTGCTTACAAAAACACAAAATATTATGTAAATAATTTTTCAATAAGTTTACTTGCAAAATACTACAGGGATGCGAATAGTGGTTTTAGTGTTTCTTATAGTTTTCGAATGAATATTAATATTTTCGAATATTTTTCAAAGTGTTTATTTTAATTAGGTATACAATTTCCAGTGCATAATCTTGCATTTATAATGATATATAGAAATCCACTTTGCTTTATTGATAAAAGCATCAAAAACTAGCAGTTTTTCCTTGATAACTTTGAACATTCTTAAAACACACACATATGTTTTTGTTGCTTTGTACCTGTTCTTAAAAAAATAATTATGCAAGTGCTTACTATTTCTTGCCTACATGTATAAAAATAAAAAGAAAAGAAAAAAGTACTTTTCTGTAAAATTTTTAGAAGAAACTTCGGTCTACTACAAATTTTGAGAGCAAAATTAATTTGTAGTACACAATTACAATACTACGCAAAATTTGATCTTAGTATGCACGAAACAACACATTGCTAATATTTACAGAGACTGATCACAGTTTTAACTACTGTAGTATTTACTAGGGCTGGGCCTATGCTGATACCGATACCAAAGTATCTGCCGATGCCAATATTTAGGGTTTCAGCAACTGAAGTACTTGCAGAAAGAAATTTCAGAACCTTTACATTGATACGTTATCATAAAGAGTAACTAGGGTATTCAAATTTAAGGTGTGCACAACTTAATAAATACAGTATTTCGTCGTAGTCTCCATCTCAGAATCATTTAATCTCATTAATTATTAAAATTATTCAGTTAATTTACGTGGTAAAAAGGTTTTCAGTAATTTACTGTTGTATTACAAAGTTTTTGTTTCTTAATTACATTACGTCAACACCCTAGAAACACTATCCTAAGTAATAATGACGACAATCAAACTTCAACAAAAATAAATGGATACAGTATTAATAGATTTTGATTAGTGCCTGCAAATACCGCTAAAACTGTGAGCGGCAGCACTGAGAATACGTCCCGAGCACCACTACATATATAGTTGATCATCTTGTGTATTTGTCTCGCATAGCCTATCTGTGACATCGCTAAATGGAGGGGGGGAAAAAAACCTGCCGTAATGCAAAACACCCAATTCCTCTGAGATATGACACTATATTTAAATTTGAATTGATATATTTTAGTGTAATTTGTAATGCGTTTAATACAGTCAGAATATAATGGAAAGCAAAAGAGTTAGATGTGGCGGTACAGTATTTCACTGTAAGTCGACGGGATAATTCCAAAGCTGTGTGCACATTTTGCAATACACATATTTCACATGGTGGGGTACATAAAAAGAATTTCACTACCTAAAATATGAAAAAGCACTTTAATGCAGTGCACAGTCAAGGGGTTAAGCTACTTAACTTTAAACTTGTCCGTGAGTCAATGTCTCCACTAGCTCGAGTATGAATAGGCCTTCTACCAGTTTACCCTTTACATCTGATTCTTCAAGTTCAACATCTGTTTCAAGTGCCTTAGGCGTACCATCTACAATATCAATTTACACTCCAAAATTCTGTAGACTTGACGGCATGTTTGAAAAACGTATGCCTTTATCATCAACAAGTACAAGGTCAATTAATATTACAGAACTGATTGGGAAAACCATATGTACTGATATGCTGCCCTTTAGAATTGTACAGGTTGAGGATTTTTCAAACTTGATTTCATACTTAGAGCCACAGTACACAATGCCCAACTGAACGAAATTCTCCAGAACTGTTATTCCTGACTTGTACGAAAGAGTAGGATCTGCAGTTCACGAGGTTTTGGAACCAGTAGAGCATATTTCCATAACTGACACGTGGTCCACACATTCTAATAAGATTGTTTGTCTCTGTGTCACTATGTTGATGAAAGTTTCAAGCTCAAATCATTGTATCTTGACGTAGTTCCTTTCCAACTTGTGCGACACACTGCAGAAAACATTGTCGAAGTGCTACAAGGATATTTTCAAGTGTGGAACATAAACAGCAGTAAAATACATGCTGTTGTGGCCGACAATGCTGCAAATATAGTAAGTGCTGTTTCCTTGGTTGGATTTAATCACATTCCTTGCACAGCCCACACATTGCTACTTGTTATTAAGGAAAAACTTCACAGTCAACGAAACATTTCCGATATGTGTGAAAAAGTCAGAAGAATTGTTTGTCAATTCGAGCACTCCATCAAAGCAAGAAAATTACTCAAGAACTTTCAGGAAAGAAACAGCTTACCAACTCACAGGCTCATTCAAGATGAACCTACACGTTGGAATAGTACATGTCACCCAGTCATCTGCCTTTTGCCTGAATTAAATAATCTGAATGTTCAGTAATCATCATCTGAATGGCATCTATCAGAACAAGCAGGGAATACACTTAAGATTTTTCATACAGCAACCCTGAATATTAGCATTGCTAACACCACAGTATCCGAAGTCATTCACACAGTAAATGGCCTTAAAGTACAACTTGTTACAATGTCTGAAAATGAAAAGAACTCAGGCTTACAGGCAATTCAAAAAGACATGATGCAATCACTCAATAATCATTTTGAGGACTTGGAGAATATAACTATTTTTTTCATTGCAACCATCCTAGACCCAAGGTTTAAGAAAAGTGTTTTTTCTTCAAATAAAAGTGCAAATAAAGCAACTCGGCACATACTGGAAGATATAGGATTCACAACAATACCAGCACCAGACGAATCTTCATTACACAACACCTCAGTGGAATCAACACTTCCAGAGGAGCCACCCAATAAAAAAAGCAGTCATGTTATGTTCTCAATTTATTCGAGCATAATTAATCAGGCAGTATCTTCTTCACTAGTCACGGTCACCTCAAATTGAACTGGAAATGTATTCAGCCGAGCTGCTTAGTCCTATCTCTTCTGATCTACTTGCATATTGGAGCTAGTCACCATATTTAAGGTTACGCAGTGCTGCAAAAATAGGTACCATTCAACGCCATCAAGTTTGGTTGAATCAGAGTTTTTAGCACTGCTGGTTTTGTTGGCTCTAAGAAAAGAAGTTCTCTGAATTCTGAAAAGTTGTGCAAAACTCTTTCTGTTTTAATTGTAATTAGTAGCCCAGCTGCCTTTCCCACCATTGTCCAATTTCGTTAATGTAGTAAAGCCATAGAGTTCATGGTCCTATTCAAAGGTGAAATATTGTGTTAACGATTGCAGAGATGTACACTTTTTTTGTAACTGCTCGGGCAGTGCGGGTAGGTAGTGTGGCAGCCGGCGGCACGAAAGAAGATCTAGAGCAGAGAATACGAGCAAACTATAGTTAAGGGGGGTGGAAAGCAGCGGGGGGAGGGAATAATGCAGACCAGTAACGGTAAACAAGAGGATGGGAAGCGAGTCTACTAGAGAAGAAGGGGGGCGGTTTGAATGCAGACACTGTGACGTCAGTATTGTTACCACCGTTGCCAGACCTACGCTACGCTAGTCGCCCACGTCTACTTAGCTGGCGTCAGGACTGGCTTTGCATGTATTGCACCTACATTATGTCAACGTGGTTATAATAAAAGCACCACTGGAACGATTTTAATAAAATTTTATATACGTTCACGCTATTGCTACATCACAAAAAAAAAAAAAAAAACTTAAAAATTTCAAAAAACCGAAAGTTTTAATATTTTTTTTTTTCATAAAGAAACATTTTTTGGGGTACTATATTCTCAGCAATGTAATGGCAATGTCTTATAAACACATTAAAAAAGTTTCACATTTCTACCTTTACGTATACGGTAACATTTGTGAACAAATGACGATGCCGTGTTGATTATTCATCTGCTTCCCTGAAACTAATACACGTGTTAAAACAATGGCACAGTATACGCACTTCGAAACATCACGAGAAAAATTTTTTGTGTATGCACAAAAGAAAATAATTCTCATCTGAATGCTAAGTTTTATAAATAACGCTATCTTGCAAACATAACATGGCTGCGTTGGGCGTTGTTGGCCTCTAGCGTTGACTGTTACCGCCCGGAGACAAAGGTGGCACAATTTTCTTTTTTGTGTACACGCGTCGATATAGAGTCGACTCAGAGCAAAGTATCAATCTCCGTGTATCGCTGTGATGCTTTCTCCGTCAGGATTATCGTTTCCAAGTGTAAGGTACTTGGCCTACCCGCCCTATTTGTTACCAAATTTATTTGTGATGCGTAGTTGTAGCTTTCAGTCTGGCGTAAACGTAACGTAATTTAAGACTTAATTCTTAAAACATAAACATATTTCTGTACATGATTACCGGCGTCAGCATATGTCTAATAGTATCCCAGAATGCTTCGTGAGCACTAGCTATAAGAGAAAGGATGAGTGGTGCCGAGGGCAGTGTTTTGCGTCGAGATCACCAAGGGAAGCAACAAACGAAGGACCTGTGTTAAGATTAAGTTGTGTGAGGCCGGGACTTGACACCTGTATGTAGGTGTAGACCACGGCAGGAGATAAAGGAGGAGAAGAGGACAGAAATATTGGTCTATATAAATTTAAGCATTGAAATTTGTTGTAAAATAAATAGAGTAAGTTTACGAGCGGTAGGCCGAACCGGTATAAATAAATAATTACTGCTTAATTTGACCATTATGTATGGTAGGTGAGAGCACTCTAAGGAAAATATGATTGTTCATGTTGTTGTTTACATCCCCTTTGTTCTTAGAAATGCAGATGTTAAGAAGCGCTGAGTGCAAGGAACTGATATAATTGCTACTGCCAACATTGCAAGGAAATAAAAGGAACTGAGATAATATTATTTCAAGGGAAATGTTTAGAAACAAAAATTGTAATATTACTGTTGTAATTTGTAATTTGCTGTTTTAAGCTGTAGTACCATAGGAATGGATAACAGCAACACCAGAAAATGAGTGCTCTCAGTAGGTGAAGGGGAGTCTGAGGTGGCCATACTGTGGCATCTTATCTATGGGCGACTTCCGGCTGGGCCAGCGAGGGCGCTGGACCTTAGCTATTTCCTTCTTAGCTATCTGGATGTCGAAGTGATCGGACGCGTGCGGGGAAGGCTCCCGGGGGGCACGTGCCATGGAGATCCTTTAACATCGGGGCTATAGCATTCTGTTTCTGGTAACGTGAGCCATCGGGCTGCGCAAATATAATTATTGATCTGAATTAAGCTTCCGTTTTTTGCAGTATAAATTAGATGTAGGCTTGAGGTGAGAGCCCACCGCGTGTGTTGTACAGGGATCTGTAATGGTGTTGTTGAGATTGAATCTGTGAGTTCAATAAACATTGTGCGCCGAATGGTACTTTTATCATTTATTGGTAATACCTATCTCTGTGTACCCCTAACGAGGTAACTATTTAGAGGGTTTTCGTTCTTCTCTTCTCGTATCCACGAAACTGAGGTAAGAACATGTGACTCTACCGCTGAAACTACGACTAGCTGAGGGCATGTGAAATTTAATAACATTCTACGGGCAAATTACCGAGGGCACGTTTGTTTGGCACGTAGTCAGCGTGGGTGCAACAAACCGCAGTATGTGTGTGAAGGGGAGCAGTGCCACCACATAAATGTCGCCCATGCGTGGGGCCTTAGCGAAGAAAAAGCGTTAAGGGGGAGAAGAACGAAAACGGCGACGGAGAAGAAGAGGACGGAACACATGGGAGGAAACCACGCCACTCAACCGGACGGAGCACATGAGAGGAAACCACGCACACAACCAGACCGAGCACGTGGGACAGCGTGCCACACGAGGAACATCGGCGACCAACAGCAGGGAGAGTAAGCGGCAAAAGGGTGAGCCGGGAATCCGGGCGACAAATTACCCTGTTATAGCCAAGTGCATGTGCCCGAGACGGGAGAATGAATGGAAGTGTGAATGAAGTGTATGTTGAATGATTTGTTGTTTTGTAGAAATTAATGTTAAATTTTTGTGTGCACGTGGGTTAATGTGTGATAATCGAGAAGGGGCGATTAGTTGAGCATGGGGAGTTACAAAATGTCGGGGGAAAATTTAAGTAGTTCCAGAGAGATGGAAGAGGCAGTGTTAGGAGGGGAGAATGAAAGCAGTGAGCGCGACAAAAACTTAGCAGTAGCAATGAGTGGCTATGTGGAGGTGGAGGAGAATGTAGAACCTGGGGGGTCGAGCTCAGAGGAAGGGTCCGTGGCAGGGGACGAGAGAGAAAGCAGGGGGACGCCCGTGGGATTTAATTGGAACATAATGAAGGACATGTTAAGGGGCATTAGTGCAAAATTATTTGAGGACATAGGAGGCAAAGTTGAGGAATGCCAGGCCAAGTTAGAAAAGAAGATGGAGGAGGGAGAAAGAAGGATGCAAGCAAGTATGTTAGAGATGGTAGATGGGTCGGAGAAAAGAATGCGGGAGGAAAGGAAGGAGAAATTGCGGGGGATAGTGGTCAAAGTACGCGAGGAGCTTAGGGAGGATATCACGGAGGTTAGGGGAGAACTGAGTAGGGCAGTTAGAGACCTACGAGACGAAAGGAGAGAAAATCGAGGAGGTCAGAGTAGAGATGAGGGCAGCGCTGGACAGGTTAGGCGGAAAACAAACAGCCGCAGAGACGACCGTAGCAGCGAGGTTGGGGGAGCACGAGGAGGAAACCCAACGGTTACGAGACCGCACCGTAATGATGGAAAACGTTGTTGTCGGCTGCGAGGGAAAATTGAGTAAAGTCGAGGAAAAATTGGCAGGAATTAAAGAATGCATGGAGGAATTAGAGAATAAGTCTTATTGCGGTTTCAGTAATGGGGGTCGTGTAATGAACGTGCGCGAACCACGATGCGCATAAGTAGGACGTACAGGGAGCATGATATACCTAAGTTTCGGGGGTAGAGGGAGGGAGAACACCCGCGTAAACATCTCGAAAAGCTAAGGACTTTTTCGCTCTGTATGAGTGTGAAGAGGCTGAGAAAGTATTCGTAGCAAAGCGATCGGTGACAGGCCGCTGCGCAAACTGGTTGGCTATGTACGGGTGTGACCTAAATGGGTTCGAGGAATTTGAGCGCAGCTTTCTCCGCGAATACTGGAATGCAAGAATACAGGGGAAAGATAGAGCGGCGCCGTATCAAGAAACATGTAGAGTAGGACAACTGCAGGAGCATTTAGTTAATTAAGGTGATTGAGCGAGCCAAATTTTATGATCAGCTCATGACTGAAACAGATGTAATCACGTTGGTCTATAGTCATACGACTAGGGAGATTAGGAGATCGCTAGTAGGCAAGGGGTACAAGACAGTGGCGGAACTGCGCGACATTTTGGCAGAGTTTGACCAGTTGGGGGAGCCGCGCAACGAGGAGCATAGGCACGAACCACCGGTGGGGTACTTCCGTCACAAAGGGCGCAGGGATGAAGATTGTAGCGAAACTCCAGGGCAGGGGAACTAAGGCACGGCGGATCAATGGAGAAAGTTGGAGAGCCCGCGATCAGCAAGGACAGCAAGGAGGTAAAGGACGAGGCGGATTCCAAAATGTAAACAATGGTTTCTATTACAGCAGGGGAGGCTACAATAACAGAGGGCAACGCTATGGGCGAAGTAGCGAACAGAGAAGGGAAGAGGGAGAGCAGGGAGTATGCGGAGATCAGGCGCGCAGGCGGCCGGAGCAGGGTGGCGTGACGTCACAGCAAGAGGCAAGTGATCAGGCGCGCAGGCAGCGGAGCAGAGTGGCGTGACGTCACAGCAAGGGACGAGCGATCTGGCGCACATGCAGCAGTCACGCGGACAGCAGGGGCCCGGGCGAAACGATCAGTCTGGAAACGGCTGGGGTCGCGCAGTTTAAGTGGTAAGGCCCGCGCGACCAGCGACGTAGTTAGGGGAAAGGCGACGACCACACTTGCGACGGAGGAGTTTTTGTTAAATGAGGACGAGCAGGGCGGCGACTTGATTAACGTACCCGAGTTACGCGGAACAATAGGAACACATGAGCTAGATGTTTTGTTTGATAGCGGGGCGGAAATCTGCGCCATTAGTCAGCAGTCGTATGACACCTTGCGACGGGAAGGGATGCAATTTCCGAACTTCCCGGTCCCACAGACCACCACCAGTCTGTGCTACGAAGGGGAAAGGGAGAAAGGTGAATGAACAAATGTATCTACAAATTAAATTCAATAAAAGTGCATACGGGGTAGTTTGTCTAATAGTACCGCAGTTGACGAGGGAGCTCATAATAGGCACAGACTTTATGCAGGAGGCTAAGGTGATGATTGACGTCACGCACGGAGTGATCCGGATTGGTGGTGGCAGCGAGCCCATGTTAAGGAAATCAGTTAAGTGGCAGAAGGGACACGTGTCGCCAAGGTTGGAGTTACTGTATGAGGACGAGTTGAAGGACGCGAAGTGCACTTTAGCATGGGTAGGCGTGCCGGAGGCAATGGTAGGTTATGTAGCTGCGGACAGAGAGAGGCGCTGGGCAGTTGAGATAGAGGATGTGCTGAGTAAGTGCCAGACCAGCAGTGCAATAGAGAAGGACGAGCTGTGCGCGCTTATCAGTAACTACAGCAGTGTGTTCTCAGATAAGCTAGGCCGCAGGACGGAGTACAAGGCGCGGATCCCCGTGAATGATGACACCCCATTTAAGCAAAGGACGTATCCAATACCGTGGTCGTGTAGGGAGGAAGTCGACAGACAGGTGGAGGATATGCTGGCGAGTGGGATTATTGAAAGAAGTAACAGCCCTTTCGTTTATCCGCTAGTTTGTGTGAGGAAGCGAGACGGGAGTGTGAGGGTTTGCATTGACGCCCGCGCGATTAATTTAAGGATAATACCTGATAGGCAGTCACCAGGGGATTTGTTTGCCGCATTCCATGAAACAAAGTACATCAGCACGACTGATTTCAGGAAAGGGTTTTGGCAAGTACCGCTACACAACGAGGATCGGAAATACACTGCATTTCTATATAGGGGAAAGTGTTATCAGTTCCAAGTACAGCCGTTTGGGCTGACCAATAGCGTGGGGGAGTTTTTTCGGGCGGTGGAGGCGTCGTTAGGCCCTGAGTTAGCGTCCGTAGTGCACACGTACGTCGACGACCTATTGATTGTGAGCGAGAGTTTTGACGCGCATGTGGACATTCTGGAGCGATTGTTCGTGAGGTTAAGGACGGCCGGACTGACGCTTAATCTGAGCAAATCTCTTTTTCTAAGGAATTAGGTAAAATTTTTGGGATTTATCTTGGACACAGTAGGAATTCGGCCAGACCCAGAGAAAGTAAACCTTATACATAGGTTTCCTGTTCCCCGTGGCGTGAGAGAATTAAGGACGTTTTTGGGCACCTGCAATTTTTATAGGAGATTCGCGGAACGTTTCGCCACTACGATTGCGCCATTGCTGGCATTACTGAAGAAAGGGGCAGTTTGGCAATGGATGAAGGAAACTAAGAAACTGTTTTTGTTGTGGGAAGGGCAGTTTAGAATATCCAGGGCATGCGGACCAAATCCATGGGAATTAGTAAGCGTGGATGATGGCGTGATTAAGGGCAAGTACAACTCTCATTTGTTAAGGCCGTTTCGCAGTTTGGGGGAATAGAGTTAAGGTAGGCGAGAGAAATAGTTTTTTGGGGATTGGAGGTAGCCTTCCCGACTAGAGCATCCTAGGTAACGTGCGGCAAAATAAAAAAAAATTATAAAAACTTGAAACGGGTAGTTGTTATATCAGATTAGGTGGCAAGCAAGGTGCTGAGTTAGCGTAGGAAATCTGAAGCCCGGCGGAGCAGAAAAGGGCGAGTGTGGATATGACCTGTTACTATCGTTATATTTTTTTTTTGTATTTGAATTCATTGGGTATCGTTGTGTTAAGTTATAAGGTGTGAATGTGGACTCGGGCAACGCAAAGTGCCCGCGATATACTAAGAGTCGGTTCTTGAGGATGCAGACATCTGATTCAAATGCTGACATCACCGGCTAATTTCCCTCTATGTTTTTTTTGCTAAAAAGATCCGTTAAAGGTTCTTTCCCGAATCTTTTTGCGGGGTTGTAAGGTGCTTGGCCTACTCGCCCTATTTGTTACCAAATTTATTTGTGATGCGTAGTTGTAGCTTTCAGTCTGGCATAAACGTAACGTAATTTAAGACTTAATTCTTAAAACATAAACATATTTCTGTACATGATTACCGGCGTCAGCATATGTCTAATGGTATCCCGGAATGCTTCGTGAGCACTAGCTATAAGAGAAAGGATGAGTGGTGCAGAGGGCAGTGTAGTGCGTCGAGATCACCAAGGGAAGCAACAAACGAAGGACCTGTGTTAAGATTAAGTTGTGTGAGGCCGGGACTTGACACCTGTATGTAGGTGTAGACCACGGCAGTAGATAAAGGAGGGGGAAGAGGACAGACATATTGGTCTATATAAATTTAAGCATTGAAATTTGTTGTAAAATAGAGTAAGTTTAAGAGCGGTGGGCCGACCGGTATAAATAAATAATTACTGCTTAATTTGACCATTATGTATGGTAGGTGAGAGCACTCTAAGGAAAGTGTGATTGTTTATGTTATTGTTTACATCCCCTTTGTTCTTAGAAATGCAGATGTTAAGAAGCGTTGAGCGCAAGGAACTGATATAATTGCTACTGCCAACATTGCAAGGAAATAAAAGGAACTGAGGTAACATTATTTCAAGGGAAATGTTTAGAAACAAAAATTTTAATATTAATGTTGTAATTTATAATTTGCCGTTTTAAGCTGTAGTACCACAGGAATGGATAACAGCAACACCAGAAAATGAGTGCTCTCAGTAGGTGAAGGGGAGTCTGAGGTGGCCATACTGTGGCAACTTATCTATGGGCGACTTCCGGCTGGGCCAGCGAGGGCGCTGGACCTTAGCTATTTCCTTCTTAGCTATCTGGATGTCGAAGAGATCGGACGCGTGCGGGGAAGGCTCCCGTGGGGTCACGTGCCATGGAGATCCTTTAACATCGGGGCTATAGCAGTCTGTTTCTGGTAACGTGAGCCATCGGGCTGCGCAAATATAATTACACTAGACCCCCAATTTTACGAACCCTGGATTTAACGAAGGTAGCGATTCTACGAATACAATCTCAGGAACCCTAAAAAAATAACAAATTTATATGCCAAAAAAAATTGTAAGGAATTACGTTGACAATGAATAAAACATACTGTATCTAATTCACGGCATTAAAATATGAATTGTAGAGTTGCAGTTATTACTTGGTAAGACACAATATTAAAAATAAAACAAAAATAGCGAAAATTAAAAATGTGACAGTGAAAGTTTGAAAACCGCGCGGCGCCGCCTGTACCAAGCCGGCCGGCCTGTCTCCATCAATTACGACGTATTAGGATCTATATTGAGGTCGTACTATAGACGTAAAGTTCCAGCGCATGCGCATTTAACTATAGTACAGCCTCCTTCTAGGCTGTTTCACGACGTCTAATATCTCTCTCGTCTCGCGCCGAATGAGTTTACTTTTTTACACGAACCCTATAAATAATAGCGTGATATTTTTATTTATTGCGTTAACACCATACGTACTTAAAACAATTAACTTGGCACATAATTTGCTTAAACAATGAGTTACTGCGTGTTGTAAAACGTGCATTTCACAAGTGAGCACGATAATAGCGGTACCTATTATCCACGTGTAGAAACATTTGTCTCCGTGTATGTCGAACTTGAAAAATAAATAGACGTTCGTGTATTGCGTAGTCCCGGAACTCCTAATTTATTTTTACTGCGTATACTGGCTGTGAAAATGATTATTTACAACCACTTATACATGTGATTCTAGACGATTTTAGGTAAGAATGTCACAAAATGGTTTTTTTGGAACACTGAACGTCGATATATGCTACGGTGCCGCTATCTATCTTCCATCTTGTAAACGTTCACACAGTTGCGCTATCTGTCCGCTCTGCGCACTACTTATATATACGTTTGTGTAGAATCCATCAAACATCGAGGGATTGTTTTGACGTTAAGTTATATAAAACTGCGCAATGAATAAATACATCTGCTTTTTCCTTATTTCTTTGGTGAACAATTTACAACGGCATTGTGCTAGTAAGGAACGCCTATTTTTTTTTTTCATTAACCTCTACACAAATCGGGCTATTCGCTCGTGAGAAGGCACACGACAGCTCGGTATTCTCTTTTTTTGTTTAGGACAAAGGTCGATCATATCTATTGTTTAGCGGTGTTCTTTTGATCGTAAGACGTCTGCCTATGGATATAAATTAATATTTCAATTATCACTTAAGTTATTTTTCCGTTAAATGCTACGGAAGTCGGTCTATTCGCTCGAGAGAAGACACTCGGAATCTCGATTTTCTTATTTTTTTAGGAAAAGGATCGGTCATATATATTGTTTAGCAGTGTTCTTTTGATCATATCATAAGACGTCTGCCTATTGATATTAATTTATATTTCAACTATCATTTGCATTATTTTTCCGTTAAATGCTACGGGAGTCGGGCTAATCGCTCGAGAGAAGACACTCGGAATCTCGATTTTCTTATTTTTTTAGGAAAAAGATTGGTCATATATATTGTTTAGCGGTATTCTTTTTATCATAAGACGTCTGCCTATTGATATTAATTTATATTTCAACTATCACTTGCGTTATTTTTCCATTAAATGCTACGAGAGTCGGGCAATTCACTCGAGAGAAGACACTCGGAATCTCGATTTTCTCATTTTTTTGGGGACAAGGGTCGGTCATATCTACCGCTCAACAGTGTGACGTCTGGCTACTGATATCAAATTATATTTACAGTATTACGTTAATTAATTTCCCGCAAAACGCTACGGAAGTCGGGGCCTAGAGACACTTTGCAGAAAAAATGCAATTTTAAAATTTTCCGTATTAGGTCGGGTGGTTGA